>KK117255.1:502965-546832 GCA_000611955.2 Stegodyphus mimosarum
GCACGGAAAATAAGATCATTTTCCAGCAACGACGGAGGAAGCAAATTAATGATGATAACGCGGGGCTGAGATTGAATGATGGTGAAAAACCCTGTTTTAAAGCACACAAGATTTCTGCAGCGAGTGGCAACAGTAACGGACTATCCATTAATGGGCATATCGACGGAGTTCCTTGCAGCATGATCGTCCTGAAGGATCCTCAGAAAGGATCTTCACCACGAAACGCCGACGTGTCTTCTGAAATACCCTGCTCAGAAAGGGGCCGAAAGCTTACTGAGATCGAAGAGAAATCTGAGACTACCAGCAATTCTCCAGCCCAGATGCTCATCGGTCGTGATCTTCGTCTGCCTTGTGATTTCTTATCTGACCGCTCTGCAGATACGCCTTCATCGCCTGAGGAATACATGCAAGATGTCCAGGCTCGGTTTCAAGTGAAGCACCGTTCTGCACGAAAGCGAGTCAGCTTGGCGACGAACAAGATGAAGACCCGCTACGACACGAGAGCTACTGGCCGTCGTTTCAACGAAGGAGAGAAGGTGCGGTTATGGATCCGACTCGTCGAAAAGGACTTTCTCCGAAACTACAATCACCTTGGGATGGTCCTTACACAGTCCTAAACAGGCTGAACGACGTCGTGGTTCGGATCCGTAAGTCATCGAACTCTAAACCTAAAGTCGTTCATTACGACAGGTTAGTTCATTACTATGGCCATACTACGTAGTGTATATAGTTGTAAATAATAATGTAAATAGTATAAGACCATGGTCCTATTTGTATTTAGTATTTGATTTGTATTTGCTAAGTATTAGTATTTGATAAGTATTTGTGTTTAATAGCATTTGTATTTGATAGTATTTGTACTTAGTATTTGAATTGTATTTCGCGTTGGATAGAATTTAATTTGCTGAAAGTCACTTATTTTAATTATTGCTTATTTTGTTATTATAAAGTAATGTTTATTATAGCACTGATGCTTTAGTTGTAAGTTTGGCTTCCTGTCCAGGGATTGTACTGCCCGGGACGTGCAGTCCTTGGGAAGGGGGCAATGTTACGAATTTCACATTTATTTGGCTATTTATTTAGAATTGTAATTAGATTTGCTTCATGTTGCCTTAGCAACGCAGACGATTTTTGAAGAGAAAGCTACGTCAAAAAAAAAAAAACTAACAATAAAAATAAAAGAGCGCGTGCATTTAATGCTTAATAAATAAATATCTCGTAATTACTGTTGCCATCCAGAAAAATCTAGAAAAATCGTGATTGTTCTACTGATAATTAAAAAGCTTATAAAAGCCGAGGTGAAACACCTCATCTCAGTTAGTTAGTTAGTTGTTGTTGTTGCTGTTATACTTGTAGCTGTAAAAAGCGAACTGCTGTTTGTTTACTTAATGCTGTATTGATTGTAGCGATTTCGCTGTGAGATAGAACTATTTTATCTGTTTTGAACTGAGTTTTTGCTAAACGTTTGAGGTATTGTGATATTGTGCGAAGATTTATGAAGAAATATTTCAGCATTTTAATTTATTTCCCTTAAGAAAGAATAAATTTTTGTTAACTTTTTACGACTTGTGCATTCAATATATTACGAACCCGTACGCACGTAAGAATACAAAATTAATCAATTCTTGTACGATTTGCCTTACCATGCAAGGTTAAAAACATCTACTAATCGAATTGCATAACCTTCTTATCAGATGGTATCGTTCTTTATGAAGATCATTCGCTTCTGGTGGACAATAACATCAGTAATTTGTCATATATTTTCTGTGCTTTATATCTAAATTGTGACTGATTCGTAAGAAACAAATCAGCTCTGGCAGATTAAGGACACCGATTCCGAGCACTCAAATGTATACACAATTACACCTGGGAAAGGGAGTTTGTTGCTTAAAGACAGAACAGAGCTAAATGCCATGACGCAGAAATAAAAAGAATTATCAACAGACACTTATAAAATCAAAAAGTGTCTTTCTTTGCACAACAAACAGGGTAATTCTAAATGATTCATCAAGATATAAAAGACAGTACTTCGAAAAATATTGCATTCAAAACTATGATACGAGAAAACAGATGTTCAGATCCAAGTTTTTGCTGATGTCATGACAAATTTTCAATATGGTTTTCTCTCGGCATACATCTGCATTGCACCCGAATCGTCTGCACTTGCGCTACCAATACTCATAAATACGAATATATTGGCAATGCGATCTTTGAGCTCAATTATTTTAATTTATTATAGTGGGGGCATGTAAACATAGTTTTAATGTACGTCCAAAGAAAGAAATCACAAACCATGAGGTCTGGAAATCGCAGAAGCTATGCGAATAGCGCTAAATCATCTTCGACGCGTCGCTAAATCCAACGGTGTGAGAGCTTACCGTTGACGTGTTCACTATAAAACTAAGATATAAATATTAATATTCTGCGTCAACTTTCGTGTACACATTATTCTATGTGTAATAGTTTTTTTTTAAATACAGCATTTTAAAACTTAATGAATCATTCATAATCACCCTGCATTTACGCGACATTCGTGAATCACCGCTTCACATACTGTTTTCAATTTTTACTTCCTAAAAAGGAAAGTAGTAAAAAGGAAGTATTGTAATCGCGAAAAATTTCGGGTATTATATTTCAACGAAAATACCCATTTTGACAGCTATCGAATGCCATTTAACGATGTTTTTGCGTGACATCTATAATTAATCTATAATAAAGGACTCTTTTCCCCCTCAAAGAATTATAAAGCTGATTTAAAATGGATTCTAAAGAGATTTTTTTTCGTGGCGTCTTTGCGTACTTACGTAGGTATGTATGTATGCATCACGTATAACTCAAAAACGAGTAGCCTCAGAACGTTGAAATTTTGTATATAGCACTGCTATAACATGTAGATGTGCACCTCCCATTTTGGTTGCAATCAGCCCCACCAAAGTCTCTCTCTATATATATATCCACTCTGTTACTCGGCTCCAGTGAGCTCAGTTTTTTTATTCTTAGGTGTTTATAAATTGCACATCTTCCGGTTAAGATTTTTATGTCTTTAGTAAATCTGCATGCAGTATTTGTAGAATTATCAACAATTTAAAAGTTGTTTAAGTGCAGCTAAGCCTAATTTTTTACCATTTCAGCCATCTTTATTTACATTTGAAACTTAGCAGAATAGTGGATTTTTTTGCCAATCTACAGAAACTAAGACTCGCACCAACAAAGATAAGGACTTCTTTTATTATTGCGAATTAAATGATGCTTAATCCATTCTGGAATTTACTCGAGGAAATAAGTGTTTAAAATTTACTTCGCAATTTTTAACATGGATATTTTGAGTTTTTATGCATTTCTGCTTTGCGGCGAAGTGAGAACTGAATTAATTGAATGAGAAATACTGAATCGTCTGTTTCTTTTTTTTGTTTCTTTGTTTCATTTCTTTTATACATTATTTTAGATTTATTATATTATTTGAATAGAACACGTGGCAACGATTAGATAATTCTTCAGATGATATACATAATTTTTGTACATTCTGAGCTATAAAATGAATGAGATGTAAAGCTGTTAAGTGAACCTAACGCCAGAGTGTCGCTATGATAAACAAATACAGTGAATTTTAAAGAGTGCATTTATTCTATTGTAGTTTATGAGCTATCGACGAAGTAGATTTAATTCAATCCAGTAAGTTTAAATGAAATGCAAGAAAAATGCGTATAATTTAATATTACGTACAAGGAAGTCATGTGGTGTACACATCAGATTTTTTTCTTTTCTGTTTTTAAAGTGAAAGATTTAAAATTTGAGATCAGCGAATTATATCTGCCTGTTATTAATTCATATTAACTATGACTGTATTTCTCTCTGTTATGCAAGTACTCTCTTTTATACAAAAGCAAAGTGACGTAAATTAATTTAATGAAATTCTATAAAACAGGAATTTTTATTTTGTTTGAAAAATGCTCCTTCTAGTTTTTAACAGTAAAAAAAAATAAATTACAGAAAATACAATAATTGAGTGCTTAGATCATTTAATTTGAGTTTTCTCTTTGATGTTCCATTAATTCATCGAAAGAAATTTTACCGCTTTAGTTAATACTTTCCTACAGTGCTAGTTCTCGAGGTAAATTAATTGAATTATCTTGTAATGACCATTTTTGTTCAATGGATTCAAGATTAAAACTAATGGATTTCGGCACACGTACTTATGAGGATATTAAATTTTACTTCCACGATGCCATTCTGCTGTGTTAAAGTTCCAGTTTTGGCAAGGGAATAATTTAAATGGATTTCCTTTTCCGTTCAGCGTTTGAAGAGGAATAAAATAGCTAAAAAATAATTTTTTCTAGAAGTAATTCCTTAAAAAAAATTACAAGAAAATTGATTTATTTTTACTGCAGCATTTAGATTATCAAGAGAAATGCCAAGGGAAAAAAATCATGTTGCAAGGAAAAAAAATCGAAAAATTCATGCTTTCGTAAGAATGCGTTTATTGATTTGCTCAAAATGATGAATATGTTTCAAGGGAATTAATTAAACAGTAATTTCTTTAATCTGCCTAAAATGAGCTCGTTTCATATTGCAGTATTATTATAAGATTTAATGTTATTTTTTGTTCCTTTTTCATTTCGAAAGTGAAAAATAATACCTAATTTTTAATTTTTTATTAAAAATTCCAAGGAAAATAAAAAATAATTATTCGAAAATAATCCGCTTAAAATTTCCACAGATCATTGGTTGAATGTACGAATTCACTTAATTGTTTTGTCTTTGAGAGAGGACGAAAGGAAAAAAAATAATTCTTTACCCCTCCCTCTCCCCATTCGTATGTGTTCGTATTGAATGTACGAGAGCTGAAAGATGTTTGGTGCTGGACGTTAAGACGCTTTCAAAAATTACTTTTTATGCAGTGTAAGTTTCTCCGCTTTACAAAGTACAGCGTTCTGCTAAGCCGAGGTGCTTAAAGCGAAGGAACGGTTACTATACGTGGAAAAAGACTTGGACTGCTCTTCAGAGATCTTCATAAAAGTTATCATATCGTATCAAGCATCTCTTTAAATTATGAAGTGAACGAAATAATGATATAATAAGTTAACAAACCATATAAATGTCTTGTGTATACATCCCAGGGTTCCACTGTGACTTATCCTTGCTGTTTTTCTTTCATCTTCACGTTTATTTTTCGAGCTTTTGCGCTAGTTTCTGTTAGACCAACTCTTTCAGAATCCCTTGTTCTAAAAAAATATAATATAGGTTTTCTTCCTCGTTCTTATCTTTCTCCATTGCTGAAAAAAACTATACCCTATTTTATTTTTTAAATGGCAAAGCCCGAATACTTGCTTTGTAGCCGCATATACTCTCGAGGCCGAATCCTGAAGTTTCATTGTCTTTCCTTTCTTTTCCATTAAGGCATTGTAACAATTTCTAGTTATGTTGTTGTTGTTACTCATGTTCATTTGTCTGACAGAGTCAGCCCAAGCCCACGAGATTTCTCGTGTGGGAGCGCTAGATTACGCCTGTCGTTGGCAACAGCCTTGAGCACCTAACAAGTGACAGTGCGATTTGGCTCAGCTCCGCCCCAATTTTGAAGGAGAGCATCCTGGGGGGACGGGTCCGAGGGTCTCCCACCCTCTTCCCTTCCACCATCCAACAAACCACATAAAAGGACTTACGGCTTGCCGCATATTTAAAGTGGCGCTATGCTGCACCGACACTACACATTTACAAACATCCATGCCTTCTCCGGGGTTCAAACCCGAGCCCTTCGGCACGTCAGTCAGCGATGCTAACTACTATACCGGTTCGGCGGCATTTCTAGTTATACCTATCGTTTCCCTCCTTCCAGCATGCCTTTGTAGTGTAACGGTAGCACATTCGACGCGTATTCGAGAGGTCCAGGTTCGATTCCCGGCGAGGGCATTGCTCACTTTTCACGTTTCTAGCTCCAAGAATCCTAACGACTCTATAGTGGCGCCGAACTAAAAAAAGGTGGTGGATAATGATTCTTCACCACCAGGATTTGGCCATTGGGTCCCCTAATCCCTATTCGCTCTTTAAAAAAGGGGAATATATAAGGTATTTCCTCCCTCCTCCCAGCATGCCTTCGTAGTAACACACTCTACACGTGTTCGAGAGGTCCAGATTCGAAACACTGCGAGGGCATTGCTCATTTTTCACATTCCCAGTATTAAAAATCATAATAACTCTACAAATTAAGTCTACGAATTCCTTGAGGTTTCAGAACTTAAGCTCGAGGACTTTCGGTTTCAGAAAACCCTTATAAAAAACAAACACAGTCTGTAAGATTCAATGAGTTATGCCAGTTATGGAATACAGGCATCAGGTGAGATAATAGTGTTGAGGAAAGCGCTCCGTATGAACTTGAATAAATGCTCATGTGATGTAGTGTTATGATATATGTTCACAACAATTCTGCATTGACAGTGACCAATAGCAACTGGGATGCTTTTGCTTGAGTTACGAAAGTTTTATTATATCTCTATTATCTGTGCTATTTCCATCTCATTATTTTTCACCGCACTCTTCATAATAAATGGTATACCACGGAAAATAAATATGAATATGTATTTCCTCTTCTTTGCATAACATTAAATTCACTGAACGTTTCTCAAACATTCTTCAAGTTTCCTCTTCTTTTTTATAAATTAGAACGTTCTGCGGAGCACGTTATTCTCGCACCACTCGAAAGCAGTTCTTTTCAGCATATGTTATCGACAGATATCCTCAAAATATAATGAATTAAAATTCATTAAAATTTAATGTTGGCACTAAATATTTAAGTTAAGAGAAGAAAATATGTATTCGTTTTTAATAGTTCAAGGCCATAAGAGCTCGAATAAGCTTTATCTTATTAATTAAAAATTAAACAAAAATTCGCACTTTCTTCAAGGATATGGGTGAACTTGCCGTTAGCTATCTATATTTTTATCTCTGTTAGTGTTAAGGAGCATTTTGTACCAGAAGAACTATTAATTTCATTTTCGCCTTTTGTGTTGGTTCACTTTTCAAATTGTTGCCACCAAATATTAGTGCCCTGTGTTATACTTAATGAAATTAAATAATGAAGAATCTGCATAAATATATGTATGTTTCTCGCACTGTGATGAAACAACGGTACCTAGAGCCATCAAATTTTGAATATTGAACTTTTCCACCCGAATATGGGCATCTGGAAGCCCAAATTTGGAATTTCGAAATTGTTTTATTATCTATTTCATATTTTGTAAAACTTTAATGAATTAATTAACAAACTGAGTGATTTCAAAGAGGAATGGCAACACTGTACGAAAAAATTTTTTTTATCTCCAGCGTGCGAGACTGTGTATTGGAAATTCTAAACATATGCTCGTTTTAAAATTACTTTGTAATATTGCTGTTGAATTGAATTTTATGGTTTAAGTGTGAAGAACGTGATCTATCTATATAAAGAAGAAAGTCTGTTTGTCCTCTAATAACTCAGTCACTACTATAGCTATAGTCACCAAACTTTCTACAATTCTTTTCTGGGTGCTGTAAATGGTCGACGCCACTTTTTTCCAAAAGCATAATAGCTAGAATCAGAGATATTAATTAAAAAAGCTTAAAACAATTATTTTCGCCCTCATTTTTCCGAGTGGCAACAGTCTCGCAAGCTGGAGAGAAATATCTGCTTTATTTCAAGAAGTGTTGCCACTGCTCGCTTTCAAATCCCAGAGTTTGTTAATAAAAAAATTCTAAGTTTTACGACGAAATAAAAATACCACTGAATACATTATTCCGAATTCCAAAAATTCGTGGGAAGCCATTTCGACTATTCTAATCTTCGTACGACTTCTCGCGCGTTGCAGATAAAAATGCTTTATTTCGAAAAGTGTTGCTACCGACCGCTTTCAAATTGTAGATTTTGTTATTTAAAATTTTGTAGGTTTTACAAAATCTATACATGTAAAGATGAATGCCTGTTTGTGTGTTTGTTTGTTCGCGCTATTGATTTCTTATCAATCATGATCAATTTTTTTTGCCACATATGATAGACTAAAGTTGAATACAGGAGAAATATTGGATGGAACTTGAACTTTTACAAGCATTTGATTGGAAAGACGAAAATCATTAAAAAGTGCGTGCCATTGTTGTTGGTACAATAAGAGAGAATTAATTTATTTTTCTATCGAAATTTCTTATGTGGGTTTTATATCGCATCAGACTGAAAAATGTATGACTATGAATCGTATTTTTTGCATATATATAATAAGGAAGAAAGTTTAATGTTTTTCGAGTTTTAGGTTTCTAAGCAACTAGAACCAGATTTAGAAAAATGAATAAAATATTTTATGCACGTAGAATGGCATTAGTATGAGAACTAGTTATTGACATGGGAGATAATTTATACACCTTTCAATTCGTAAAAATGCAACACAAATATAGAGTAGTCTGAAAGCATAATATATCGTAACAGTCCCCAAAATTGAAAAAAAAATTCTGATTTTAAAAGTAAACAACAATAACAACAACAAAAAAGAAAATCTGAAAGGTTTCAGATTTTAAATTACGTCCAAAGGGGCGTCTTTTTAACATTTTGTGTTTTACCTTTATTTATTAAATATCATGTTCTTCTCACTTAAACCATAAAATTCAGTTCAAGAGCAATATCGCAAAATAATTTTAAATTGAGCGTATTTTTAGAATTTCTGACACCCAGTCTCACGCGCTGGCGATAAAAATGTTCTGTACAACGTTGCCATCGCTCGCCTTGAAATTCTTGAATTTGTTAATCAAATATTCGATTAAGTTTTATAAAATATGAAATAGGTAATGAAACAAATTCCAAATTTCAAATTTGGGCTTCCAGATGCACATATTCGAAGTAGGATTACGTCATTCAAAATTGGATGGGTTTAGGTACCGTTGTTTTATCACAATGCGAGAAGCATACCGTTGCGGATTTTATATTTATTTAGCTATTTTAATAGAATAGTAATTAAAATTGTTTTACTTTCCCGTGCAACGCAGCGCGTGACGAATTTGAAGATAAGCTAAGCCGGAAAAGTAAAAATACTAGAGCCCGTGCATTTAATATTTAATAAATAGATATCTCGTAATTGTTTTTGATATCCAGAAAAATCGAGAAAATACCAGAATGATCTCATGATGATTAAAAAGCGTATAAAAGCTGAGTTAAATCATCTCAGCTCAGCTGCTGTTGTTTTAAGGGAACTCTTGTTTACTTAATGCTGTTATTGAATTCGCCGTGAGATCGAATTGGTTTCTCTGTATTTACAATATGAGTTTGATTTAATGCTGTAGTAGTTTAAAATATAACTACTGTGAGATATTACGATATTGTACGAATATCTCTGAAGCAATATTTCACCTTTTTGTTTTATTTCTTGTGAAAAGAATAAATTTTATTAACTTTTACCGACTTGTGCATTCAATCCATTACGAACCCGTACGCACGCAACAATAAATACATTTATGCAGATTCTTCATTATTTAATTTCTTCAAATATAATGCAGGGCGATAATATTGGGTGGCAATAACTTTGAAAACTGAAACGGACATTCTGAGTGATTCGGCGCAAAATCGCAAAACGAAAGCAATAGTCCTTCAGGAACAAAGCCCCTTTGTACTGATAAATAAATAAAAAGATGCGAACATATTCCCGTTCATCCCCTAAGTTACCTGTCTTGGAGTATGAAATGAGTGGAGCCTAGTGTCTGAAGTTATGAATCGTTGGTATAGTTTCTTTCAGGATTACGAAGCTGAATGATTTGACAATATTGTTACGTTTTTCTCTTCAAGGGTTCATGGATTTGGAGTGAATAACGACGACACTCAATGAAGTATCGAAACACACTTTATTGGCCAGTATTTCTCAAGACAGCTTCCAAAATCACGCTTACACTCGTCGAAGAACTGCTATACACACGCTGAGACAATCAGCGTTCTGATTGTCTCAGCCTTCAGGCTATCAGGTTATAACGGTGGAGACGGCTTCACGGCAAAGCACCAGAGAACTATTCCCGACTCTGTTCGGTCGTTCTCGGAACTCCACATACTTTCGAGACTCTCCACTCTAGAACTCGCGATGCACTCGATACGCTAGAGTCTGACTCCCGACTCGGTTCAGTCGTTCCTGAAGCTCAACACACTCTAAGATAAAATTCGACGATGCACTGCCTCGCGATACACTAAGAGATTCGCTCGATGCATTCGACGACCAACTTGGCACCAGACTACGCACTGGCTCTTAACTAACTCCGTACTGACCCAACTAACTCGCACCGATTCAACTGACTCAACCTCCGCGTACCAGCAGGGTTTATATAGCTTTTAGCTTGTGGTCGAGAGCGCTCTGGGCTAAAACAGGGAGAATTCGTTCTAGAAGGTTCTCCATGCGTCTATAGCATATCGCCAAATGTGGCAACCCTGTCTTCATTTACCATTTTCTGGCAACCCTAAACCTGCTTTGCGGGGAAGTTATGTTACCGTGCTTAGACATTTCGTAACAATATAAAGTTTCGTGCTTTTGCTCACATGTAAGGTTAAAGAAAAAGCCAATTTCTACTAGAAAATAAGAAAGGTCCTCAACGGCATTTTAAATACAAACCATGAGAAATAATGCAAAATGTTTCTGCTACCTTTCTTAAAGAAATATAATTCATATCGTTGCAGTCTGATAAAAATATTTGAATAAATGGAATCCCGTTCACTGACAATGAATAGTAGAGTATCAGAATATTATTATATAACTCATTTACCGCTTGCAAAACCGCTCCTAAATAATAATAATGATAAAACAATAAATGATGGCTATCAATGTGGTCCTTAGAAGTTTTTCGTTAGCATATGTTTTATTTCTTATTTGCAGTTGGCAGCCTGCAAATAGTGTATAAGTTTCTAATAGTTTTTTTTAACAATTACACAGTTTTATAGTTGTAAATATTTTTGTAAGCACGCTCTTTATGTATTATTGTTCTTGTGCATAAAAAAGCAATTATATTTTCTAGAAGCCATACAAAAATGAAAAATCCTATGTGTACACCCCATGACTTCCTTCTACGGAATATTAAATTATACGCATTTTCTCCTGCATTTTATTTAAACTTATTTCCTCGAATTTGATTGGACATTTATTTTAATTTGATTATATTTCTCATTCAAATAATTCATTTATGACTTTGCTACAACGCCAAAAATTCATGAAAACTCAAAATATCTATATTAAAAATTAAAAGATATAGAAAAATATCAAAAACAAAATACAATTAAAACAATTAAAAAACAATTTGTACAATTAAAATTACAGTTCCTATGCAAAAACAAGCAATTTGAGCAGCGTGCAAGAAGACAAATTTTTCGGTGCACAAAACTGAAACTTTTATTCTCACTTGAGAAAAAGACACTGAAGGCATAGAAACTGACTTAATTTGTTGTGGACTCTATGCTGAGTCAATATATGGGATAATTTAATAATTTAAATGATAATTCCAGAACGGATTAAACATGATTTAATTCGCAATAATAAAATAAGACGTTACTTTGTTGTTGCGAAGCTTAGTTTCTCTCGAGTGGCAGCAAATCCACTATTCTGCTAAGTTTCAAATATTTCTAAAATACGGCTGCTATGGTAAACAAATTAGGCTTAACCGCACTTAAACAACTTTTAAATTGTTGATTATTCTACAACTATTGCGTGAAAGTGAACTAGGCATAAAAGCCTTAAACGTATAAGAACAACATAGTTCAATCATTTTTAAAGCAAAAATGGACAATTTACCAACATACAAGAATAAAAAAACTGAGCGCAATGAACCGAGCAACAGCCGATCCCCGTACTTCGTACAAGGAAGTAAATATATGATAATATCAAATATAGTACATCAGGAAAGCGAAATTTCTGTGAAAAGTACACTTTGGTTAAATAATAGTAAAATAATTAAATCGGTGATTAGTTTTAATTTAGCGTTTTACATAAGTATAAATAACTGGAATTCTGTACCACTACCAGATAATTGCCACACGACCAGTAAGATGTCAAAAGTGATTCCAAGAAGTAAAAAACAGGAATAAATCCCTTTCAAGTGTTACAAACAATAGCACCTAATCAAACGAAGTACTTCACACAGATCCACATGTTGCAAAGTGAATAATGAAAACTTATCCCATTATAATGAGCTTATTCTACTGTAAGGACATTGACACCATTAACCTGCTGAATAATCACTCTGTTCATGTAGCCCAAGAAATAACAAAAGACTTCCAATTTAATGCGGTCAACGAATTCAGTTTGACTTTGTATTTATTAACTGCTCGCTGAATGAGAGGTTGTTAGGGTGTGTTCTACCAAGTTCCGTTATGCACATATTCACTTGAAATAAATATGGCTTTTCCTCCCGCTTTCCCCGAGAAATTTGCTTTTTTGTAAGTAAGGAAATTTAATTAATGATATAGTATTTTAGAAATCCTTTTCCTCATAACTAATGCGACTAATTAGTTTCGAATCAAATACTGTTAGGGATTTCATATTTGTTTGGCTATTTATTTAGAACTGTAATTAAAATTGCTTTATTTTCCCGTGCAACGCAGACGATATTTGAACAGAAAGCTGCGTCGAAGAAATAAAAATAAAAGCGCGCGTGCATTTAATGTTTAATAAATAAGTATCTCGTAATTACTGTTGCCATCTAGAAAAATCTAGAAAAATCGAGATTGTTCTAATGATAATTAAAAAGCTTATAAAAGCCGAATTAAAACACCTCATCTCTGTTGTAGTTGTAGCTGTTTGTTTACTTAATGCTCTTATTGATTATAGCGATTTCGCTGTGAGATAGAATTCTTTTATCTGTTTTGAATTGAGTTTTGCTAAACGTTTGAGATATTGTGACATTATGCGAATACCTCTGAAGAAATATTTCAGCATTTTGATTTATTTCTTGTGGATAGAATAAATTTTTGTTAACTTTTTAACGACTTATGCGTTCAATCGCTAAAAATCAAAAAATTTGAATGAAAATTAGAACTAAAAGCTTTCTTGAAAAATCTAAGTCTAATCATTGTAAGTGATGATAAATGAAAAATGAAATTTCTTGGCATTTGTTTTAGCTGTTAAAAACTGCTTCTTTTATGAATATTTGTTTGAAATTCGTGTCTAGAGTAGCCATCATACTTGTCGTTTCTAACGTTACTTTACTGTCTCCTATGCATAAAATTGTGGTTAAACGTGATTTAACTTTGAATTATGGTTATGATGGGTTTCTAAGCCGGCTAGATATCGTTTATTTCCTACTAAACAGCGTCTTACGTTAAAAATGAGCTTTTTTTGAGTTATGACCTATTGTGAAAACAACTGTACGTATTTTTGCAAGTTAAATTTTACAACATCTTTAACAGTAACGTAATATGCATATAACACAACATAAATGGACAGCTGGAGTCCCGTTTTATGCAAATCCTCACCGGCAGGGAGTGACATCGATTTAAAAAATAGGTGAATATACCTCTAGAAAATAAAAAATGAATGAACTATGAATTTTCGCTTGAAAAGTACTTCTTTTTGTAAAGTCACAAAAGTTTTTTCGCATCATACACTGAGTTTACCGTTAGCTCCCTTCCAAGTCCACAGAAAATAAATATTTCCTTGATTATAGTTTATAAATACTTTTTTACTTAACACCTGGAATTTCTCGTAAATACAAACCACTTTCCTTTTGATATTCCTTCAAGAACATATCCCTCCTCTTAGACAGACAAACCTTCGAGTGCTTTGTTGTATTCAACTAAACAAACCTGAATTTTTACCCTTCAGCACAAGTTGATTCAAGAGCACATTTTAAAACGCATATTTTAAATGTATTGGAAGAGATATTAATGAACGTGTATACATATATACATATATGGTATGGCCCGTTGTGTATTCTGAACTGTATACAACGTAGAGGGAGAAGAAGCTGTATAGGATATACGTTTGGATTAACCTGTATCTTCTGCACTATATAGATATATGCCTTGGAGAAAACTAATATTTCCTTCACCACAGTTCATTATAAATGAAATGAAATTAAAAAAAAAATAAAATAAAAAAAAAAAACAGAGTTTTCAAATTTTATATAATGCCCAAACTGATCTTTTATGTATGGTCCATTTTTCCATTTGCAGGCACATACACGTTTCGAGAGTATTTGGGCTATTTGGGCTAACTCCACTTTGGGCTGAAAATATTTAAAAACAGCATAGCTTTAGAATTCCCGATAGACAGTGTCGTGCGCTGCAGATAACAGATTCCCTAAAGTGCTGCCATTGCTAGCTTTGAAATCGTTTATTTTTTTAATAAAAAATTCTTTAAAGTTTTACAAAATATGAAATAGATAATAAAGCAAATTCCAAATTCCAAATTTGGCTTCTAGATGCCCATATTCGTGTGAAGGATTACGTTATTCAAAATTGATGGCTCTAACCATTGTTTTATCACAGTGCGAGAAACATACACACTTTCATGCAGATTCTTTATCATCTAATTTCTGTACATGTAATAGAGGGCGATAATATTTGGTGGCAACAATTTGTTAAGTGATTCAAACTTTTATAGTGATTCAACGCAAAATCCCATTTTAAGACTAATAGCCCTTCTTGGCTGACGCTATTTGGTCTAAAAGAAAAAAATCTGATGTGTACACCACGTGACTTCTTTGTACGGAATATTAAATTACACGCACTTTTTCCTGCCTTTCATGAAAACGTATTTCCTCGAATTTCAGTAGAGATATATTCTTCATTCAATTAATACAGTTTCGACTACGCGACAAGGCAAAAATACATAAAATCTCAAAATATCCACATTAAAAATTGAAAGCTATAGAAAAACATAAAGCACCAAATGCAATTAAAAGAATTAATTTTTTTTTTTACATTTAAAGTTACAGTTTCGGCGCAAAAACAAGCAATTCGGCCAGCGGGCATGAAGTATAGAATGAAGGCAGATATTTGGGTGCACAAAACTGAAAGTTTACTTTTGGTCTCACTCGGCAAAAAGACATTGAAGGCATAGAAACTGACTTGATTTATTGTGAACGCTATGCTGAGTCAATATATGGGCTAATTTAATAACTTAAATGATAATTCCGGAATGGATTAAGCATAATTTAATTCGCAGTAATAAAAGAGGACTCTACTTCGTTGTTGCGAAGCTTAGTTTCTCTAGATTGGCAACAAATCCACTATTCTGCTAAGCTTCAAATGTAAACAAATATGGCTGCTATCGTTAACAAAAATTAGTCTTAGCTGCACTTGAACAATTTTTAAATTGTTGATAATTCTACATTTACAACATGCAAGTTAACTAAAAGTATAAAAACCTTAACAGGAAGATAAGAACAATATAATTTAATCATATTTAAAGCACAAAATGCGCAATTTACCAACATATAAGAATAAAAAATCTGAACTCACTCAGCCGAGTAACAGAGTGGATATGTATATATATATGTACTTTTGTTGCGGTCCATTGCAACCAAAAAGGTAGGTGCACATCTACGTGCTATGGCAGTCCTATACGTAAAATTTCAACGTTCTGAGGTTACTCGTTTTTGAGTTATGCCAGATACATACATACATACGTACGTGTACGCACATACGACATGAAAACAAAATCTCTTCAGAATCCATTTTAAATCAGTTTTATAATTTTTTGGAGGAAAAAGAGTCTTTACGTACAAATGTCAAGCAAAAACGTCGTTAAATTGCATAGCCGTCAAAATGGATATTTTCGTTGAAATATGATACCCGAAATTTTTCGCGGGTACAATACTTCCTATTTACTTCGTGCAAGGAAGTAAAAATCAACTGAAATTTCTATTTTCATATGAAGTTTCCTTCTCAGATAATTCTATGTATATTAGCATTTAATTTAAGTTTATAAATGATTTAATATGCAGAATTTGCTTACTTTGAATAGCTAAAGCATAAAATAATTTAACTTTCTATGTATTTTTTACCCTTATTAAGAAAGTTTTAGTTCTTTCACTGTAAAACTTTAGCTGTAGAGACATCTTCTTTACGTTCTTCAACATTTTGATACAAGTAAAAATTTTAATGAGAAGAAAGCATTGTTGAAAAGAATCTTAAAGAAACAGTAATTATTTTTACTTCCTTATCTCAATCTTTCCATATCAACACTGAATAAAAAAATAAATTAATGAAATAAAGAAGAAATTTTTAAATGTAATTTTTTTGAATGAAAAGAGGAATATCGTATGCAGAATTAAATGAAAATTAATTCAAGATTTTGGGGAAAAAATCTAGAAAACATTTTTTTTACAGTGTCGTTTCGTTCAAAACAACTGAGACACAAATATGTTGGAAATAAGACTTAAGATGCAGTAAAATCCCAGTAATGACGTATAGAATTAAAACATAACGAGGAAAGAAAGATAATATAACTGTATCGCCATTTCTTCCTATTCTTTCTTTCAGAGAATATTTTAATATACTAATTATGGGAAAAGGAAGATAAACAAGTTTCGCAAATACAATACAATGATATAAGGGAAGCATTCCAAATTTTGCATTTGTTAATTAACAATAATAAACTTTGTTTTGTATGGATTTTAAATGAGAAGACTCAGAACATTTGGAGAAACAAACAGCAAGAACAAAGACAGTGAACCTTTGTCTTTTGAAATTAATTGGACCTTCCCTGTTGAAATCAAAGCCAAACAAAGGCTAGATTTCGCTAATTTTCTTCAGAGATTTCACAAACAATATTAAATGAAACAAATTTAAGAAGAAAGTGAATCAGTTGTATTTTGATTCATTAGATTTCAACCAACAACTGAAAGATGTCATCAGTTGCTACTCTTCCTGTGCGAATCGTGTTTGAACCCCTCAAAAAACGTAACAAAATTTTTTATCATTAAAAGTGTTTATTCTTTAAGCATAAAATGCATAAACCTGTAGAGACATTAGGTTTTTTTTTTTGAAGCATGAGCAAATGAAAAATGAGCAATGCCCTCGCCGGGACTCGAACCTTGGACCTCTCGAATACGCGCCCAGCGTGCTGACCATTACACCACGAAGGCATGCTCAGAAGGCGGGAGAAATAGCTTATAAACACCCCCTTTTAAAAGGCGACTGGGAATTAGGGAATCCAATCGACAAATCCTGATTGTGGAGAAGGATCATCCACCGCCTTTTTTAGTTTGGGCGCCAATGTCATTATGCTTTTTTGAAGCCGGAAGACGTGAAAAATGAGCAGTGCCAGTGGAACTTCGGATCTCTCGATACGCGCCGAGTGTGCTGACCATTACATCACGAAGGCATGCAATGAAGGCGGGATAAATACCTTATAAACTATAAAAAGAAACTTACTCGTGCTTGTATAACATGTAAATAAAGAAAATCGAATAATTGATTTCTTAACAATGAGAAATGTTCGCTCTTACGTTTGACAAGTACCATATATTGTGTAATTATTAGATTATGATTTTAAAATAAAACTGCATGAGAATATGAACAACCTATTTCTTCCATTCGCAAATTTCTCAATTATTGCCTGAAAATTCTTTCGCAAACAATATGTAACAAAATAATCATGAAAAAAATTTTAAACTATAGTAAATCAGAAAAGACTATCATTGAATATTATAAAAGGGAAAAATTAATTTTGAATTATTATACTTTCTTTTTCAAGCGATATCTCAAGGAAAGCCGGAAAGAATGTGAAAATCGCAAATTTTGAAATAAAATCTCTCGCAATTTTTGCCATTTGTTAATCAAATGTTTTGTGTTTTATTTTTTCTAAAGAGTATAAAATTCTACTAAATATAACTACAGAGATTGAAAAGTCATATAAAAGGCCAATTTTCCTAAATTTCCCAAAATTCATTTTTACAGAGGCTGTTCGCACATCTTTTAGACGATGTATATTGTATTCACAAAACTAAATTACATAAAATTCTTGTGTTTTAAATTTCTATTTGACATCCCTTATTCTGAACTATCTTTCGACACCGCAATTTCCAGGATAATAATGCCTTTTGAAGTGTCAGAAGAGGTATTCTATCCCATTCCTCCCGAACACCTTTCCAGAGTCCTATTAGGATTTTGGGACAACGTTTGGATAATGCAGTTTTTAAAAGTCCAAAAGCACAAAAATCCATTGGTAATACATCGGAAGATGATTTAGTAAGGATATCAGTGAAGGATCAATACCAGTTTGATACCAGTTTTCTTTTCTTTTCATACCTTGATACCAGTTTTCTGTTCCATTTCCTTTAGGAAATTTACAGTGGATTTTGATGCGTGACTGCTAGCTTTGTCCTGATGGAGTCTTACAGATTGATGGCACTGTGGGTAAAGCGATGGTATTTCCTTCAGAAAAATTGGCGATAAAATATGTTCCTGATAGTATTTGGAGTTAATCTTAACATTTTTTTTCTGCACTCTCTGTATTTTTAACTTGCCATTATAAGAAAAACCAGCAACAATCGTGAATCTTAGAAAAACTTTCTTTCGATTCTTTGAACCATGTACTTAAATTTTTTTCTCCCCGTTTATCATAATAAATGGCTCTTTTTTTGTTACAGTCATTTAAATACACCCATGCTTCATCTATTGTGACAATTGTTTTCCATTTTTCTTTGGATAAGTGTTTCTCATATACAATTCTGCAGCGTGTCCTGCGTCGAACGATATGCTTTGGAAGAAGACGATGCACATTGTGTTTTTTTGCTTTCTTAAGATTTAAATCAACGTTTATCATTTTGTTTACAGTGGACACCGAACATTTTAATGATTTTGCAACTGCCCTTTGACTAGGAGGATTTTCTTTTAACATTAAACAACGTACCTTTGCAATAGTCGAAGATGTCCGTTTTTTTCTTGGATACTTGTTTGGAATTTTTGTCCCACTTGAGGCTCCAATTTGACGTTTTTGTTCCTTTCTTGTTGATGATATTACCTATCGACGCTTTAGATATCACAAAACCATGACTCTCACATCGTTTTTGGATAACGGAGTATGCATATTTCTCTTCGGAAAGAGCGTCAATGTAGCCTTCGAACCACTGCTTTGTTAAATTCGCCATTTTGAATAAAAACAAAACTTTCAAGCCACAGACGATAATTTTGACTTTTAAAAACATTGTACAATTGCAATTACTTCTTTTGCAGCAAACGATTTTTTATTACCGCTTACCAAAATTGTCTAAAAAATGTGCGAACAGCCTCTGTATATTTACAAACACCAAAACATGGATATTTGCCTCATTTAAACATTTCTTAAAGTGGTAATTAATATGTGTTTAAGACAAATAGTTGCAAAAATGCAGGCAGCATTAAGGGGACTTTTATAAGCTCGGGTTGTAGTGTAGTATCGTTGCTCCAGAGCTTACAGCTGATAATTTTTACTTCCTTGTACAAAGTAAAGAAAGTATTGTAATCGCGAAAAATTTCTGGTATCGTATTTCAACAAAAATATCCATTCTGACCGCTTTGGAATCCATCTGAACAATGTTTTAAAATGACATCTGTACGTACGGACAGAATAAAGGATTCTTTTTCAGCAATTCAAAACGGATTCAAAAGAGAGATTTTTTGTAACGTCTGTATGTACGTACGTGTGTATGTATGTATCTTGTGTAATTCAAAAATAAGTAGCCTCAGGACATAGTAATTTTGTATATGGGACAGCTATAACATGAAGTTATGTACCTCGTTTTTTGGTTGCTATAAACACAATTCATAATAATTTATAACGAGAAAACATTCCATATACCATCTCCAAGGAACAGAAATTCAATTTAAAACCATTCATTATGAAAAGAAAAAAAAAAATTAGTCAGTATTTTAATTAGTATTTTGTACACTTATTTTGCTTTAAAAAAATAAAAATCTGCAAAATAAAATCTTTAATCGCAAAAATACCAAAATCAAAAGTAAAAATGTTTAAGTATTGAAAAAGTAGCTATTGCCATTGATCGCAGATTAATCGACTTATCAAGGGAAAAAACCAATCTACCATCAATTAACAATAACTAAATTAAGAGGGAGTCTTTCGTCTTACTTCCAAGCAAGCATCAAATTTTTGGCTAGATTTAAATTATAAGTCACAAATAATACTGAATCAAAATAAAGGCATTAGTCCAATTAAGCCAAAAGAATTCTGTTAAAAAAATAAATAGCAAATAATCTTTAAAATTAAAGTTGCTTACTAAGAACACAACTAAACGGATACTTACTTTAGAAAATATATCCCCTATACTCCCATTTTCAAATTCAAAAGTAAAAACAAAAGTAACATTTTAGAACTTTAAAAAGTAATTCAAAATCAAAAGAAGAAGAAAAATGTATATATACATCCACTCTGTTTCCCAGCCTGGTGAACTCAGTTGCTTATATGTTACTAAACTGTGCATTTTTTGCTTTATAATTTTTGAATTAGGTTGCTCATTATGTTCATGCTAATTGTTTTTATGAAATTTAGTTAATCTGCATGCAGTAGTTGTAGAATTACCAACAATTTAAAAGTCGTTTAAGTGCTACTAAACCTAACGAAGCAGCCATTTGTTTACATTTGATACTCATAGTAGAATAGTGAATTAAGTCTGTTTCAGTACCAACTTCAGTGCCTTTTTTAGGACTAAAAGTAAACTTTCAATTTTGCGCTCCGAAAAATCTATCTTTCTGCCCGCTGGCCGAATTGCTTATTTTTGCTTAGAAACTCCATCTGTTTACAGTTTTTGCCTTGTCGCGAAGTAAGAACTAAGTTAATTGAATGAGAAATATATCTAATGAAATTCGAGGAAATAAGTTTAAATGAAATTTAGCAAAAATGTGTTTATAATTTAATAAGGAAGTACGTCAAGGAAGTCCTGTGGTGTCCACATCAGAGTTTTTATTTTAAACAATGTCCACGAAATGACATCCAGAAATTTGTTTTCATAATTTTATTTGGCAGTGTAAATAGGTTTGACCGACTGATATCATTTTCATGGCCCATAAATTTACGCGAATTCAAAGTTGGATAATGGCTAGGTTAGGTGAGATTATTTGAATGAGGCAAAGTAAACGAGGGCTATCTCCCTAAAGAGCGGGATGTCCTTGTGTGTAGGGTTTTCTAAGAGAAAATGGCTCATGTTCAGATTACGTACGGAGAAAACCATGAAAACCATCCATGCAGCTCGTTTACCCGGGCTTGAACTACCAGTATTCAACGGTCGTAACTATTCGGGCAAAATTGGTTACGACTTTCAGTTTTTAATCTGTGATCATGAACTATCCTTGCAACGTACTGTCAAAATAATTTTGCTAAATGGTAAGAATTAAGATAAATGACTATTAGAATACCATAACTAAGTCTTTAAAAAAATTCATTACCCTATATAGCAGGGAACTTTTAGAATAATCCCTGCGGTCTTTTTCCTATAATTTTCAATCTTCATTAAAATTTATATCACTTTTATTGCATAGCTAAATTATTTATATTAGTGGTTTTTACCTGAATTATTATCACTTACTGTTTGAATATCGCTTAAGTGCGTGCAATTCTTCTGCCTTTTGCTCTGGAATGCAATCGTCCAATATCGAGTGAATTAGCCTAAATCCGGAAATCTAAATTATTGTACTTATGATACAAATGATAATACGTACTATAAATATCTGTAATGGCTCAATATCTATGATTACAATATCGTGGAATATACATATGTCCGCTACATATGTCCTTTTTTCAAAAAAACTTTTACTTTCCCTAAAGAAATTTGTAACAATATGCAATTTTCAGGATTTATTTATGACAACAGTACGCAGTAAGTCGACGAAGGAAGAATATGTTAGATGTACGAATAAAACAAAACTATCATACAATTCATAAATTAAGAACCTCCGTAGAAAGCAACTGAATCTTGTACCTCAGCAGCTGTTTCCGAGGGGAAAATCTTTCGCTTTTGAGTGATAGAAGTTAGTGTCATAAGACAGAGTTGTGATGTTTTGTTCCTGCTTCCAGGTTACAAGGTATAATTCACGTACTTTCATAAATCTTTCCTCTCTAGACAATTCTCTTTCTGTATTGAAAATGATATTGTCAAATACGCGCTTCGCAAACGTTTTCCATTTGGAAGATGGAATAACAAACGAGAAAAAAGATAAAAGTAAATTTCCTTGAGCTTTTATTATATCTAGGTATTTTATGTAGCTATACATATTATTGCGGATAGATGGTTGATATTTGGATAGCTTATTTTATTTTCTGGCAAAAGGAGGAATTTATATTAATAAAAATGATTTGGACAGAACAAAGAATTTGTGCATTCTTTTTGAAAGGAAAGAACGTGCCCGAATTCTTGTGCTAAAATAAACAAATGATGAAAAATAGAAAGATGGAAAGAAAGAAAGAAAAACATAGAAATAAAGAAAGAAAAACGTAGTAATCGATCGTCTGCTGCTCGTTATTACGGAGGTGAAGTTCAAATGATTTGAAGAAAAAGGCGTAAGAAAAAATAAGTAAATAAATAAATAAAAATTGAAACTGAAAACTTTCGATTATAATATATTGGATATGCATCGCCATAGAGAACAATTTTCCACGCGAGAGAGGATTTTAATTCTTTGAACAAAATATCCTCGCATATTTATTTGGAAACAATTTTCTCTTTTTTACACAGTAACAGATTTAATTTTCTGTCTTTCGGAATAAAATATTCTGTCCTCATTTAAAATCAATGATAAAATTTAATTTATTTTTTCTTGCTTGATGCATCAGGAGAATAATTTTAATTATGAAATAATTTAACTAAGAACAGAACACATGCATAAGAATGCGATTTTTTTCTTCGGTCCTCTTATATAGCCTGTACCCTCGGTGTACGTACAGTCGATTCTCGTTTATCTCTGTTAATCAGTTGCAGACCCTACTGCGATAGGTGAATATCGGCGAAGTAGGGTTGTTTATTAATAAATTGAATATTTTCGTAGTTAAACCATAGAAAACATATGACCTAATACGTCTTTTCAACATTATTAGATCCTCTATTCATGAAATAACACCCTTTAGTCACCATTACAATCGCGTTACCCAATATATTGGACAAAATAAGAGAAAACTGCATTACACGCTATAAATATCATATTATTATTATAAGTTCATTTACAAACACGCAGTTCTTACCCTTAATCGCTAACCTATAAAAATAATGCGACTTTTTCGATGATGAAGAGATGTATTGCACCTCGAAGAAGAGCAAGGTTACTAGTCCTCTGAAGATGCGACCTCAGTAGGAGAGTCTTCATGTAGTGCAGTATCTTCATCAGGTGAGTGGTCTTTTTCCACTGAAGGCGTACTAGGCGTAGACAGTAGGTGTTTGGTTGTTCGGGTGATGACAGGCAGTTGTTAGACCTGTCTTTTCATATTCGTGAGGAGACTTCTGTAAGGTCCATCGCTCCATGAAGTGCATTTCGGAATCGCAATGCTTCTCCATACAGAACGACACTCTTCATTAATGATACCTCTTCTGGAACTTCCCGAATCAACCTTTGCTGGCAATGAAATCAGTGAATGTTGCGGAAGAGGGTTCTGGTTGAGATTTGTCTGCCGTAAAGCGCAGATAGAGCTGCATCACCTTCACAAGAACGACCAGCGAACCCAATGTTTTCCTTGCGACTATTGCTGATCCACACGTCTAGGGCAGACTTCGTTTTCACTATGAAAATATTACGATTTGTTAAGAAGCGCTTTACTTCCTTGTTGAAAAGACAGCAGCCGTTGCACGGATGTTCTTATCATCTTTACGGACGCAGCGAACAGTAGGCTCGTTCAAATCGTAATGGCGGGCAACCTCCATGATTTTCTAGCCACTTGTGATCATATTCACCGTCTTTTAGATGGTAAGTATCTTCTTCCAGCGCTTAGTTTCATTGTCAGAAGGTTTATAAGAAGCAGCACGTTAATTAGCCATTGTCTTAGATAAAAGTTATCAGAAAACGCAATAATTCTCAAAAGCAAAGATCCTTCTGATGCGTAGCAATGCAGAAGCGTGTATGAGAGAAAAGAGCTTGGTCAATCACGACTGAGCCAATCAGTGGCCAGGATAGGAAGAGAATAGGATAGGCAATCAGTGAACAGCAGCTGTGATTGGCTTATTTTTACCACTCTCGATTTTTTGGAAAACATTTTTTGCCCTCACACAAGGAATGGTCGAGCGGCTGCACTTGGTCTTGAAGGATTTGTGAGGGTACTCGAATACATAGGCCTACAGTACATACGTACTGTATTTTTTATTTTCATTGTAATACGGGGTGCATATTTGACTCAGACAGCCAAACATGCGTTGTATCATTTTCACTGTCTCTATCAACCTTTTGGAAAATAAATTTGAAAAAATCGCGATAGAGTGTAGCCGCGAAAGTCGATGGTCGAAGTGGGAAGAGACGACTGCGCAATTTTCTGGGAGAGGTAGGCTACTCAAACATAAATTGGGTTTCGGTGATAATGAATAGTTGTAAAAACCATTTTCATACGCAACTACTTAAAGAGCAGATAAATAAAAGAGCAAATCATAAGTGAAAAACTTTAATTTATTCATCAAAATATAACAATTGCATATTAACAGACGTCACATAAAGTGTTGGAAGTTTCAGCCACCAACTTCGCTAGAAGCCTGACATCGGCGTCCCACGAATCACTAATGTTTTTAAATATTCCTATCGTGGAAGCTACGTAGATGTGTGAGACAAGATCCTTCTCACAGTCCTACACCAGAATTTTATGTGCCCTAAAAATAGTGTACGTCTCGCAAAAAATCTTATAACAATGTCTGTCCAAATGAATAGCCAGGAAATAACTCCAGAACATTCATTGACGCCTCCGTCTTTGGGTAACCATTAGGCTGTACTCGCTCTTGTGGTGGAATTAGTTCGAGTTCAGAATGCTTCAGACGATGACATGACAAATTCTTCTGCATGACAAAGAATCATCTGTTAGATTTCAGGGGTTCATGCGATATATGTCTCGAAAGAACAAGTTTCATATAACCTTTTGTGTAGCTGTACAAAGATATGATGGTTCGGAATAGGCCTAATCAGATAGCTTTGGAGCTCGTATCTTTCCATATAGTTACCGAATCACGGATTTTCTACACGGACATTTTACCAGTTTGCCAACAGCTCTCTTTATCGCATCGTGATTATATTTCTGGCCCTCCATTAATCTCGATTTGTTTTTGAGTAGCTTACCTTTCACAGAATTTTATACAGGAGGTAAAGAATCATCCTGCGCATTCGATAGGCGTTGCCACTGTTTGGAAAACGTGGCTTTAAGTTGAGAGCGTGGAACTGGCACATTTAGTGCGTTTATGTTACATTTCAGTGTCAACATTTTCATTACCCATGACACCGGTACAAGCCGGGAATTTTCGCAATTTCGGCCTGAGATTTGTTGGAAAGTTGATAAGGAACATTTAAATATACATCATTAAGGCATATTTTCTTCTGCAGCCTTGAATGGCTTGCAGACTAGATAAGCTGAATCTGAATGTAGGGTGCATGACAAGTTATTGTATGTGACAAATTTTAATGCTACTTTTAGTGTTGCCAGCTCCACTTAAAATGCCGATTTACGTCCGGGATTTTATTATTTATGATTTTCTAGTCTAAGTTTTCATTATTCTGTCGTTCTTCATTACACCGAAAAAACTGCCGCCTTTAGATAGATCTTTGTAAACTGTTCTGATTTCTATTGTTGCTAGAGGATTGCAAGATAGGTTACGATAAATTATTACCGGATGACGTGACAGACTTATCTGACTGAACATAGAAGTTGTTCCAGATAGTTGCATTTTCCTTGAATCTGCGAATACGCATTAGAATATTTTTTCGTTGCACCACTAAATGCTGTCGCGGTCTGACAGATGCTGAGTAGAAATAACACTGAAGCATGAGAGAGGAAGGTTTCACTTTTTGATGGTGGTTTTGGCAAACTATACAAAAGCTCTGAATAACGCAGTGCGTTATGCTGTAGTATACCTTCAACATCAAGGAGTAGGACAACCACTTTCCCCAACTCCGTGGTGCTGCTTTCAGAGGATATCTTCGATTACGACCTTTCTATATTTTAGTTTCCTTTTTATTTACATATTTCTTCCTCGGAAGTTTTACCTCGGTTTCAAGAGGGAAGATTAATATACCGTTAGTGTTGGCAGAAGAAATGACTAGCTTGTGCTTATTTGACAAATTAATGGTTTTATCCATTGCATTTTGTGCCGAAGTTCTATACGTACTCCAGGAGTATTTTTAAGTAACGATTAAGAAACCGTTAGCACACGCCAAAATTTCTGTATTTTCTTTACTTTCATAAAGGTTTAGCGTAGTGCCTGATGCTGGATTTCATAGCAAAGACAAGGCAGGATTCCTGTAGGCAGCCCCTGTTGATGCTATGAACATGGGTGCCTTTCGATGTGACTTAAATTGTTTAAATAATTGCATATGAGGTCATACAGAGCTTTCGGCCAATCGATATTTTGGAGGGGTTTCAGGACTTTTTGCCGTCACAACAAATCAAAGGGGCCCTGTTTATCAAACGTAGTACTAAAAGTGTATGCCGTTTGTCACCTTTGTTGCGTTGCGCTTTGTACCTTTGTACTATGCAATTGATTCAGTTCAAGATTTACTGACTAGCCTCAAGTGAAGCTATTTTGTCGGCTATTAATTTGACTTCTAGATTTGATAAGATATTGGAGCCTCCGGAGAATCGCCTACTATAGCACTTTTCCCAGAGCGGGAAGTAGGTAGATGGGACTGCATGAGAAATCCGCACTGAGATACTTATCATTTTTAAAAACAACGCAACTTTGGCGATTCTTGCTTTGGAAGGAAAATATACGGATCTTTAACACTTTATAACATATGCTCGAAGAAGAAGTATATGAATTCAATTGAAGGGTTTGAATAATGCTATTATCCATGCTGTCTGTCTCTAGGGCTTTATTTAGGTTCAGTGTTGTTATTATATTTTATAGACTAGACTTCTTGATTGGACCCATGCCAAAATAAGATTTTTGCACTGAACTTGCTAGATAACCTGCTACTTTTCAGTTCTCGAAATGAAGATACGTGACAAGGTTTTGCTTTGGGCTTCTTTTCGCAAGGTTATTCTGTATTGTATCGAGAATGTTCCGAGCTACAACTATGTTATTAAAAAACGTGTTGAATAATGAAAGAGATGGAAAAAGTTGGTAAAAGTTGGTAGCTCTCAAAATGGTGCAAAAATCATGCAGTAATATTCATTCAGTTTGCTTTATCTGATAACCTCCATATGAAAACTGCGAAAAAAAAAAGGATGGCACAGTTCTATATCTTCCGTTCTACTGGGCTGAATGACGAAATTCAAACTGTGTTTTTCATGTCTCGAAAGCGCGACTTAGGATATATATTAAGCATTGTCCTAACACAGGTATTTTGACAAAAAATCGGACTTTTTCTAAAATAACGTACAATTTGTTTCCCTATTTCGATTCTACTACTACAATTAATTTTGTAATTTTGGTTGAGAAATTTACGGAGAAATTTAAAAAATTCTCTTGGCGGGCTTTTTTCAGTTTGCGCTAAGACTAATTTATTTGGCGAACTTCTTAATTTATAGCAACCTATTTTCCTTTCCTTTTTTTCATTGTGCACGAGCGGAAAAAAATCATCGTTCACACTTTCAAATAATTTTAACAGACTGCGTAAACCACATTTTCGTTATTATCGCTTATAATAACTACGCCAAATTAGAAAGCGACATGAAAAACGCACTTTGAATTTCGTCAATCGGCGTAGTAGAACGGTAGATATAGAACTGCCCCCCCTTTTTTTTTCTAGGCGCGGTGTACCTCAAATTATGTGCATGAAAACAACTGTATTTTTTGATAGGGCAACATCTTGAAATCCTAAATAAACTTAAGAATTACGTAAGTTATTGCTACATTTTATAATGACGTTATAATGTTAACTGTATTTTAGAAAAGGACAGATAACTTCGGATTGGATATTAGTAATTAAATCTGCCTTTTGTTCTTTCTATAGGCAAATCAGAATCCTTTGTTACTTTATGAATTGTCATTATTCTTATGTATAGTTTTATCATTGTTCTTATGTGTATCGAGATTATTTGGAACCTTAACTATAAAAAATGAAAATGGGAATCTTGGATTATAAGAATATCAGGAAATTATTAATGTAAAATGTCATACCTTTTTTTAACTAATACACCTTCACCGTTCGATCAGTTTCAGTAGACCTTAAGACTTGGTGTTCAACTGCTGACCTCGTAGAACACAAAATCTTGCGGCAATTTACATTTTCCATTGAAGAATGTTAAAGACACTGTATTCGTGCACTAGTTTTGGAATCAAATAAAAAAAAATTATCTGCACAAAAAGATCTCATAATATATACTGTTTTTATTGTAAGAATAATTGTTATAACGTAAGTATGCTACAAATTTTATTATCTCCTGATATTGTTCGGGTAGCTAAAAGATATTTATATTAATTCATGGACATAACTTTCATTAACACTTTTATGTTTATCAATTAAGCATACGAATATGATTAAATTTAAATATATTTTCTAAAAGAACAGATATTATGAATATAACTTTAATTTATACAAACAAATAAATTATTCAAAATTCTTCTTCGAGCTTAATCGTAACATACACAGTCTTAACAAGTATGATCTGGATTTAATTCTTGAACAAAGTGATGGAATACCATTCGTAAGAGTATAATTTGTGCACTAATTAGCAAAATAAGTTCACTTTTAAAATATTAAATAATTGTATAAAGAAAGCATTGCTTAGGTGAACTAAATACTTACCTTACGAAATTTCATTACTTAAAACAACTTCGTTCAGGTAGATCTTAGAACTTTTGTTACTGATTCTATGAATGCTTATTTTTTAGCAGAAAATTCTAAATATAGACTTCTCACTACTTTTAATTTAAAATTTATTCATTTGCCACCCTAATTGCACTCAGGTTCAAGATGACGAAGCTACTTTTCGTTGCCACATACATATTTATTAGCGCTTTTTTACTTCGCATTTACGGTGGAATTTATATTCACCCTCTGGCAACGGTCGTGTGCGAATGATGCTTCATTCAACAGAATTAATTTATTGACAGCAGCGGGGCGCCATATTGTCGTTCTGCCATTAAAATCTACCCACGCTGGATGAAAGACATTGCAAACGAAGAGTGAATGATTGTTGATCTCTCAAAGAATAATAATTTCATTATCATTTTTATTGCGCTTTATAATTACTGTAACGGATTGCAATAGCTGAAACTGACGCGTATATTTTAGTTTAAAAATATAGTTTTGTGATTTATTAAAATTCTAAAGAGATTTGACGTGGTTACTTTTATTTTACTTTCATTTAGTCAGAGGTGACCTTGACTTTTATGATTTTGGAAGGAAGATTATCATTCTATGAAAATAATGAGTAATTGATAAACTGCCAAATTTTTTTTAAATTTTAAAGTTTCCAGACATTCCAGTTAACACACAAAATTTTTTTAAAGAAAAATAAATAAAATAAAAATCTTAGGTAGTACGAATATGAGTCGATCAAAGATTAGAGATCAAGCTGACTGCAATTAGAAATGATATAATAACACATAATTATTGAATGTTTCAGAAAATAATTAAGTGCAGACCATTTTTGGAATTGTTTTCGCATGCAAACAAAGCATCAGCATAACTCCTTTATTTAATGAATAAAAAAAAAAGTAAACAGCAGATGCACAAACCTGTAACAGAATCGGACAAGGATGTGAAAACATAATTTCTCTTATTAGTAAAAATATTACTAAACTTAAAGCTCATAAAATAATCCCCAAATAGGTATCTTGGCTGTTAAGGGTTTTATAAACAGCCAACTATGGTATATGATCTCGTACGTACCAGTATTAGAGATGGACCAGAAATCGCGGAAATAGTAATCGCATTGAAACGGGAAAAAATAGTTCAATATACTAATTAGGAAAAAACTAAGAGAATTTTCATACTTGTTGGATTACCTTCAGAATTTCTGCATAGAATGTAATGAAATTTGGATTGGACACAGGTTGATATAATGCAAAAAGGTATACTATTCATGGTACATACGCTTCATCGTACGTAGGATAGTCATGGTACATGACGCTTCATCGTATGTAAAGCTCATCGTCAGAAGAATACCTAAACCAGAGGTAGCAACAATAAACAAACAGACAAAAAAAAGCTGGCTAATGAAGATTATACTCTAATAATCATAATAGCTGTCGCAACGTGACTTCATACTGAAAATGAGGTAGTTTATGAGTCCTGATGGTAGTTAGTTCTCCCTCTTACCGCAACGCTGGTTTTAGGTCCTGGAGGATTCTGAGAGGGATAAAGTAGTTGAAATTGCTTTGTCAAAGAATATTTCAGACCTGTTCTATAGGTTTTTAGGTATGGAGATCTAGCTGCAAAATTCATCCGCTTAATATCGTCACTTTTGAGAAAAAATCATCAGCTAGATTAGCCAATGTGGACGAGTGTTATTGTCCAAAAAATAAACTGAGGCTTAACTCTGCCCTTGAAAAGATCTCGACTGTTTTACTTCCGCACGCAACAGAATGCGTATGCGCAGAGAATATGGATGACGCATGGTGCAGAAAATATGACCTTTGGACGAAGCATTAAAGAGGGACCATTTTCTTCACAGATGGTTTCTGATTAGTCTAACCGATTCTTTACGTAACTTTCTCTGAACAGAACAGAAGACCCATTTCCTGTTCTCTGCATCTGATAAAGATACCAGTAAAGCAGCAATGTTTTAACGGCTTGGGCAGTCATCATGTTAGTCGAAAGCACAGCCCTTTATGTCTTTGACAGGTGCTCTGTAACAGCTGTGAAGCGTACGGAAGAGATATTAGAATCCCATGTTTGTCTTTAAAGGTGTGTAGTTGGCCCTCAATTCACTTTTATAAAAAACAACGCTCGTTCACATATGCCTAATCTAACCGCCGCGGCGCAAATTGATCGGCAACATCCTTGGGAATTCGCCGGCCTCTCATGACTTTATACAATGAATTTATACAATGAAGAATGCAGTCTTCATCAAGAAACGGATGGATGCCATGTGACGATCTTTAACTGAATAGTCGCCAACTTGCTTGACGGTATTGTTATAAAATCTTCGTGGGGGCAGAACATGAAAATTCTTTGATTTTATGCTATGAAGGTAACAGTATTCATTAACTTTATTCAGTTCTGCCCCCCAATTTTGAACGACAGCACCCTGGGAGAAGTGTCCGTGAAACAGACACATCAACCCCCCCCCTTCCATGCAACAAAGCACATACATTTACAAACAACCGTGCCTTCTCGAAGATTCCAACCGGGCCTTTCGGTATGGTAGTCAGTGTCTCTAATACAATACCGGTTTGGGCAGCATCATCGATCATGATATTCATAACTGAGTTTCACACTTTTACACTAACTGCAAGAATCGTTACTCAGATGTCATGAACATCATCAAAAGATACGCCCTGCTAAACATAACATATATATATATATATATAAATATTAAGAAATATTTCTCATTGTGAAAAATAGTAAAAGTTTCTTGTTGTCGAACAATATTACGGCAAGTTATTTACAGTTTGAAGAGAATCCTCTGAAGACTTTAAAAGAAAACAAGTACGAAGTAATAGTCATATGCAACGGTATGTACTCAGAATACCAGATTTTGATTTCGAATTTGGAATCAAATGCTGGGAGACAATATCTATATATCAAACCACCATGCATCAGAATTCAGCTTGGTAAAATGAAAGTATAAATTAAAATACGCTATACTCAAACTAAATCCTCAAAAAACTTCAGCATGAATGAGTTATCTTTCTAAATACTCCCGTTAACTTGCCTTTTACATTTCCAATGATTTTATACTTTTCACCTGATGATATTTGGAAATGTTTTGGGGGAATAACTATTAAAATTGTAGTATTGCTTCCAAATAGCTCTATTTACTTTTCAGAAGATTTTTATTCACTAATGGCCGGGTATATACTTGAACATAATGTAGTTCGACTCGAATTCTAACACCTCCAAAGGCTTGCTGCTTGGGAGCTTCCTTATTTTCCAGGTATATAGCCTGAATTTGAACAGTTTTCCTTAAGACATATACCACGAAAACATCCCTTCCCTATGAAAGATAGTTCTACTCTGTTTCGCTACAACAAAATAATTTAATCCAGATTAGTTTGTTCTTTTATGGAAGATTCGCCAACCTCGAAATTTAGATTATTGTGAAAATCAAAAAACGGTTATGTTAAGTTATGTGTTAAAAAACAGTTAATGCTATATCTTAAAAAGGAATAGATAAAACTAGTTATCAGCTAAGATTATGTACAAAATCCCTATAAATAATCTAGAGAAAATGATTAAATAAAAAGCTTTTGATCCTTAAACACTTTCTGACAAAATGTGGTAACTCTTCGAAATTTTGGAACGAAACAGCGCCGGTTTGCCAAACATGAGCCCATTAACATATTTTTATGATATTTTTTAACATTGTGTAATTTTTTAAAGAATAAAACCATTTGCTGTTTTTCTACTACTTAAATATTGATTTAATTTATAATATTCTGAACGGTAAAAATAATTTACCAGCTTGATCGAAACAGTTTCTTCAGTGTTTCACTAAATCTCTAGTGAATAGTTAGGAAGTCACATTCATTTTTTTTTTCGGCGGGCACTTGCTTTTTTCGGCATTGACCACTCCTAAGGCCAGAAGTGGTGGCCATTTATTGTGGAGGCACCTGACAGGCGGCCATCTTTAGCTCCTATGGAGGGACAGACAATTTACATCCATACCTTCTCCGGAATTCGAACCTGACCCCTTCAGTATCGCAGTCGGCTCCCCTAATCCCCTAACCACTATACCGTCTGGACAGCTGGCGTAACGCAAGTCAAGTTGAGTGAGAGTTTACCGAGTCAGCATCGATGGAGAGAATCTGACTCTGCAGTGCTATAGGGATTAGATCTTGAATTGGAAGCGTTAGAGATGAACTGTTCTGGAGCATAATAGAAAAGGAAAGCCTTAGTGAATTGAAAAGTCTGCTAGGCAGATCTGCGGCCCACAACACTATGCAGCAAGTGTGAAATGGTCTCAGTCGACAATCTGGAGCACAATATTCTGTTGCCAGAATAATCCATAGTTGAAATTCGCTCTTATGGTAGAGTGGAAGTTATCCCTGCAAATACTTTTGGTCAATTTCAATAGTAGCTTGAAGGCTGAATGTTAGAAATATGTTGTAATTATTCGATATGAATAAATACGCTTATTATCCTCTCCTTTTCCTGGAACATTTGCTAAAACGTATACCGGATGTCTTTGCTTAAAGTTACATGCTGCAGAAATTTAATCTTCCATTTTCGTTATGTACATTAACAGTAATCCCTCATGACATCATACAGGTTTTCTCTAGAAGGTTTTTGAGACATTACACAATTTATGTTCTTATTTTTGTTAGAGACACTATTATATTTTTATGCCTCTTAATAGATTAATAATTTATAGATCGATGTTAAATAAAATGTAAACATTTTTATCGTTTCTACAGGAGCTTAGAAAATAAAGATATCTGAAATATATCTGTCATAACTTTTTATTTCCACCTTTAAACTTGTGACAGGAAGAGAATAATTTGGTTTCCAAATGATCGCCGAGAAATTTCTTTTGGTCTGTATTTTCATAAAGACCATGCAAAATGTAATAAATTGGTCTGCGTTTTAAAATGTCAGCTACGTCTGTTAGAAGCAATGAAAGAAAATACAGTCTATAAAAGAAAAACGTCCGATGCTAGGAACATAGTCTGTATTTAGCGATACTAATGCTTCGAATATATTAAAAGAAGCGTGGCGGAAAATGTTCCATCTTTTTATTGATATAAATGCATCGCCATTTTGTTTTATTTTTGCTCCTTCAGCATTATCATAAGTTTTTCTTTTTCGTTCTTTTTCTGAAGATTAAATGATTCGTTCCTTTCGTTCGAATTGTTTTTGCTTTTATTTCATTCTTTTATTCCCATCGTCTGCACTTTCATATGCACTCGAAACATTAAACGTTGAGCGTACTCTTTGCACACGCCGTGGACTAAAAATGAAAATGCGGCCCTCTTTTAAAATAATGGATCTCATTAGTTCGAAGGGGGGAAGGGGGAGAGGAACTGGAACAGAAAAAGAACAGATTCTTTGAAAAGGAAACAATGAAGATGATGGCGGTCTGAGATCGCATCGCGCAAATGGTGCCTTTCGAAAGGGAATAAATACTTCTTTTCAGGAGGAGAACAGAATAAAACCAACTAATACTTCTGAAAATGCGTAAACTCATAAATACATTGTTTAGAAAATGCTTAGAATAGCTTTTGTTATGAAGTTTCATTAATTTACGGTCTGTTATTTTAGAAACTGTTTAATAGAGAATTTAACATTGTAATTTTTAATCAAAGGTCTAAGGATAGAATTAATTTCTTTATTGGTAAATAAACTTCACTTCGTTTATTGAATGGTACATTTTGAGACTGCTGAGACAAGTTTTCGAATTATAGTTAAAATCTGAACTGATTTAACACAGAACAATTTAAATTTAAATACTTCAATTTAGCCAAGAATCATTTATCAGTGCTATACCAAAAATAAAGAACTGCATCAAAAAACCACGATTACATATTTCTTGTGTAAATGCATCAAATTATATCCTCTGTGTCAGGCATAAAATTTTTATCACAGTAAAACTCAAAATTCCGTATAAATATGTAAAAATTCTCAACTAGTTGTGACCAAACGAGAAAAATTACTGTAAACTACAGATGTGAAATACAAAATTGCAAAATAATAAACAGGAAGAGGATGCAAATGAAATCAGATTCAATGTTATCAAAAGGAGGTAGATCAGTTTACAGCAATTCTTACTTTATAATGGATTAACTTTTCTGTACTATATCGCGAGGAAATAATAATAGGATAACTTCGTTTTAAAATAAAAGAAACATTTGTAATACTTTACATATATGTATACAGGGTGTGTCAGTACCAGACTTAAGAACTTGTAGAAAGGGGTAGGATGTACTCAAAGGATAAGAAGTCTCATAACAATGCAAGATTGGAAATGTTTTTCTGATGCAGTAGATGGCGTCGATTGGAGCGTATTAGCAGGGAAGTTTAATTTAACGCATGGGCGTGAGGTGGACGCATGGCGCATTTTACTAGGAAGGCAAATATTTCAGAACAAAGTGGAGCAGGTACCGTGGAGTAAAATAAATAAATAGGAATAAAAATAACTTTATAACAATGACAAAAATAAAGTTAATTTATACAAGTTGTAATGTTCTAACAATTTTTTGTTTTGTTTTGTTCTAGTAATTTGTTTTGTTTTGTTTTGAAGGCATATTTCAGAACAAGGTGGAGTAGGCACCGTGGAGGAAAAATAAATAAATACAAATAAAATTAACTATATAACAATGAAAAAAAGAGCTAATTTATGTCAGTTGCAATGTTCTAACAATTGTTTTGTTTCTACAAAAAAAAAAAAAATGTTTGTGAAAAAATTGTTCCTATAGCATGTTGTTTATGTTGTTAAGAAACTGCACATTTTTGTTGTTGAGTTGCTTGCATATAATCAGCTGAAATGAAATTGTTTTCTTAATTACAACCATTGCAACAGCAATGTTTCCTGCATCTTTTCTTTTTATTTTAATTTGATGAGAAGAATGCGTATTTTGCTCACAATTCCGAGTACGAATTCACGAAATGACAAGTTTATGTACGAAAACAGGAAATAGAAATAAAGCGTAGCACACCGTATTTGAACAGAGTTAACAAGATAAATGTTCACTGTAAATATAGTTAGATAAAATAGTTAACTGTATGCGGAATCAGATACTTTTAGCAGCCGAAAATTGATATATCTTGTCATGAAGTGTTACCTAGATGTCGCTAATCTTCAGTTTTGTCACAAGTTCGCTTGTACAATTCTAAGAACTGTTAAAATAGGGAAGATAAAATAGTAATTTTTATTAAAATTATTCGTTGCAATTACGCATTTATTGTATAAACACCAAAAATTTAGAATTCAGATACTTGAACGGTGGACTTTTTAAAATTGCTTCGCTTGCACTTTGCTGCCCGCAGACACCATGTTGCCAACCCATGCAGTAGAATGTAAACGTGGAATTGGCTCATATGCATCTGGTAAACGGAGATGCTTAGATGACACATTTGACCAACAGTGAATCGAGTACAATACTCTGGTGAAATGGCCTTCTCGATCGCAGAACCTGTTATGTTCTAATTACATCATCTGGAGATATATAAAAATGCCCCCTTGCTGGTTTATGCTCTCTTGCGGGCAGCGCCGAGAAACTTTTTACACATATCGCAGTAACCGCCGAAGAAGTCCGTGACATATTGGGAATCTTACCGAAGATTTGGAGTTCTATGCCTCAGAAATGTTAAGCCTACATTACAGCTTGTAGGGAACATTCTGACCGTTTCTTTTGACCTCTGTTTCTTTTGTGAATAGATTATTAAAACGCGTATTTACTTACGTAGTGCCTTTCTTTTCTTTCGTTTTTGTGTACACTGCCGCATGCAGTGTCATTTCCGACCATAAAATGCTATGTGATTCAGAGTCGTCTGTGCGCACCCCCGCCTCTCTTACAAATTTTTATCCGTAGTTTTGAGACACCTTATCAAAATATTAAAAAAATTAATTATAATGCATAACTGGCCTGGCATCGATTCAGTAACATGGAATAATAATGAAGAATGAAATTATCTCATTTTAAGTTTAAAGGCAATATTTAATACCGTGAACTCAAACTTCCGATTACTACCGAACTAGTCGCTTCAAAGCACCAGCACACAGAGATGAAAATAGAAACATTGAAGTCCCTTCTCGATTACATGAGAAATATAACTAAAGGACGGGTCGCTTAAAGCATAACCATGTTGTGAGGATAGATCGGTTAGCCTTCCCTTCAGGATTTTCACCTCCGCAGCATGTTGAAGTGGCTTCAGGTGAGATGAACTACATATAAGAGAAACTTGTTGTTGGTGCTTATCTCCAAGAGGTCCGACAGAGTCAGATCAAATCAAGGAATCCGTTGACGGAAAGTTAAATCGATGACAAGGCGGGGGGAAGTGTAGGTATCGTCCCACAGGATATTCATACAGTCCAGGATATGTTCAGGAGATGCCTGGTGTTTGTGGTATTTGGGACAGAGGGGAAAAGGGTTTGTTACCCGCTACGAAGGTGACTCAATTCAGGTGGCCAGAGGCAAGACGTGCAAGGGAAGTGCTGGATTTCCTGTCACAGGAAAGAGCCAGAGAAAGTCCCGGCTTTCTACCTTTGTAGTAATGGTGAGTCAGAGGTACCTGCCAATCGGTTTTAATCTGGGCTTTTCTCTGAGAAAAATGTTCAAGGTAGGTAAGCGCGGAAGAAGAAGGAGCAAGATGACCTGAGCCCTCTTTTGCTAAGGTGTCTGCAATTTCATTCCTTCAATATCCACGTGAGACGGGATCCATTGAAAGTAGATATTATGAGAAAGGGAGACAATTTTCAGCTTGTGTAGAATGGAAAGGCTTGTTTGATCTCCCAAGCAAGTCCATTTTTGTAGATGTTGAATTAACTGCGGCTATCGGTTAATATCCAGATATCACCATAATTAGCTTCGGATTCCAATCCGATGGATTCTAATCGCATCCAATGGATTCCAATCCGATGTTAATGGCCATTAGTTCGCTTCTGAAAAACGAACAGAAGTCGGGGTTACGTTGCCTAGGAGAGAATTTGTTATAGGGAGTCTCAATGAAAACTCCGCTGCCAGTTCGATTATTTATTTTACTGCCATCGGTGTAGATTTTTATGTCATTTGTTGGTATATTATTAATGGTTTCCAAGGCCAGTTGTTTTAGTAAATCAGGTAAACAATCCATCTTAATGAAGAGAAACTTAGAAATGATGCAGCCATCATCCATTGTATTCCGAGGCAAAGAATGATGCGGGGTAGGGAGTGAGCTGATTAAAAACTATGAAAAAATAACTGTGGTAGATATCTAAAATGGTGAAGACTGTTTAAAAATGCTTTGAATTTCTACATCCTGCTCTCTCCCCCGCCAAAAAGAGGAAGTAACTACATTAATGGGAACACATATGAACCGATGGTTCCAGTTTCCAAAGCTGAGTTAAAAAAAACTAGAATTGCGCAGATTATACATAAAATTTAAGGTTTGTGTAAAATTTACTGTAATCTAACATTTTACTTCTCTAAATCTCTAATTCGTTTTCTTTCTCTTCTCAATGAAATCACAGTGACAAAATATTTTTACACGGTAAGTTTAAAAAATAATATTTTTGCTTTTATAAATTTTAAAATTATTTCTAAAATCAGCAGAAAAATAGTTGATATATTCTTCTTTATTACTTATTTACTTATCTAATTGTATTATTTATTTAATATTTACTTATTATTTTTGCATACGATAACTACTGCCTCTTTTAAACTGATTAGATTGTAAACTGAAACCACTTTAACAGAAGGAGTTTTCAATCACAGATCTTTTCTACAGAAGAAATTTTAATTTCAATAAAAGAAGTGCTACTTTGCTTTGGAACATTGGTTTTTTTTTTATCAAGAACAAATTACCAACCTTCTAAACTGTTGTTTTTCAAAAAGAGTTCAGTTTCTTAACTGAAATAATGGCTTACAGAAAAGTTACAGTTAAACTGAAATTCATTCATTTAGTGAACCTATTTAGCATCATATCTTTTCTTTTCAAAAACTCTTCTTTTTTCATTACTAAATTATTCTTTTAATTATGAATGATTAATCTAATTAAAAGCATTCACCACTAAAATAATATTGCGTAAAAATAACGCTAGAAAATGGGGTATTTAACGCTTGTTATTGTATTTGGATAAATGTATAAAGCTAAATGTATAGAGCTACATACTTAGAAGCTTAATATATACATTAGCTAAATGCTAAGAGCGATTTTTTTTCAGCCGCATATTTTAAGCTCTTACCATTCATTAACTTATGCAATTACGCCAGTAAATTTTAATTACATTTCAATTATAATTAGCCTGAAAATTCCAATTTTGTTCTGATTGAAAGTAGATACTAAAGTTACAAAAAACTTTTTCAGTTCAGTAAACGAGTATTGAGTTATAAAGATAAACAACTCCATTTATTTGTCAACATTTTTATGAGTATAACGCTTTTGATATACTAAATCATTTGCATCTAATTTTTAGAAAAATAGTACATTAGAGATACACGCAATGACTCGTGTTTCTAGTCATTGAGAAATTGACCTACTTACGTTTTCGCTAGTACTTTCCAGATATTTAGAAAACGCTTCTCAATTAATGTGCAATCCAAAATATTGGGTTGGCAACTAAGTAATTGCGGATTTTTTTTAGAAGCTCAAAGACAGTTTTTTCATGGAACTAAATAACTTTATTCTGTAATGTATTGCCCATTTTGATCAATGACCTTTTGCCATCTTTCAGGCAGCATCATAATCCCACGTTCATAAAACTTCTAGTTTTTATTAGCAAAAAACTGAATCAGGTACGATTTGACATCATCATCATTATTGAAATTTTTACCATTCAAGGAGTTTTGTAAAGATCGAAGCAAAACGTAATCAGATGGTGCAAGGTCAGGACTATATGGTGGAAGTGGCAAAACATCCCAACCAAGCTCCAATAATTTTTGCCGAGTGACCAAAGATGTGTGTGGCCTTGCATTGTCATGATGGAATACAACACCTTTTCGATTTGTCAATTCGGGCCGCTTTTCTTCAACTGCATTGTTTAATTTCGTTAGTTGTTCAATGTAGACATCAGAATTGATTGTTTGGTTGGGGGGGGGCTCAAAGTAGACAATTCCTTTGTAATCCCACCAAACTGATAACAAAATCTTCTTTTGATGAATATCAGCTTTTGATGTTGTTTGAGTTGGTTCACCTGGCCTGCTCCACGATCTTTACCGCTTGATATTGTTGTAAACAACCTATTTTTCATCTTCAGTTATCAGTCGTTTTAAAAATGGATCATTTTCATTACGTTTCTTTAGCAAATCGCAGCTGTTAATGCGTTGCGTTAAATGCGTTTCTTTCAGTTCGTGAGGAACCCATGTATCGAGTTTTTGAACATAGCCAAGTTGTTTTAAGTGATTTTCAATGCATATGTATGTGATTCATGAAGCTTCTCTGCAATCTCACGTGCTGTACTGTGAAGATCCGAATCGATTATTGCTTTAATTAGGTCGTCATCAACTTCAACTGGACGACCAGAGCGTTTTTCATCTTTGATTGAAAAATCACCAGAACGAAATTTGGCAAACTAATTTTGACACTGCCTTTCTTTTAAAGCTTCATCACCATAAACAGCACATAACTTTTTATGAGCTTGCGATGCGTTTTTCCCTTTGCGGAAATAAAATAGCAAAATATGACGAAAATGTTCCTTTTGATTTTCCATTTTTCAACGAACGCCAACGCGTTTCGTTTGGCGTTCAACGAACGCCAAACGAAAACTATGCAACCGATCAAAAAACTTTTTTTATTGATTCACAGCTGAATTGCCAACTATCAAATAACAAAATGTGTTTTACATTTGTACTACATCTGCAAACCTAAAAATTCAGCTGAAGGCCATCTATGAGTGAAATCCGCAATTACTTAGTTGCCAACCCAATAAAATGGGCGGAGTCATTTCGTATTATATATATTCTTCTTCAATTACAAATTTAAAAAAAAGACGTTAAAATTTTAAAAAATATGAAATGGATAATAAAAAATCTTAAAAGCTTCCAGATTTTCTATTACTCCCAAAGGGAGTTTTTTTCCTTTACACACACGTATATGTTTCGAGAGCATTTGGGCTAATATCCCTTTGGGTTAAAAGCATTTAAAAACAGCATATCTTTAGAATTTCCGATAGACAGTCTCACTCGATGGAAATAAAAATGCTTTTTTTGTACAGTGTTGCCATTGCTCGCTTTGAAATCGTTGAGGTGAAGTTTTACAAAATATGAAATAGACAAAAAATCAAATTCCAAATTCCGGCTTGTAGGTGCTCATATTCGGACGGAGGACTACGTTATTCAAAATTTGATGGATCTAGGTACCGTCGTTTTTTCACAATGCGGGAAACATACATACATTCATACACTTTCTCGTTTATTTAATTTCTTTTAAAATAATATAGGGCGATAATATTTGGTGGCAACAATTTGAAAAGTGAGTCTGCCTTTCACTGTGATTCAACGCAAAATCCCGTTTCCAGACTAGTAGCCCGTCTGGGCTAATAAGAAGCTAAAGCTTTTTTTGGGCTAAAAAGAAAGATTTGCTTTGTTGAAGTTTTGCTTATTTGTGAGTATAAAAGACTTCAAGGCAATCTAATTCGCCAACTGAAGAAGCTTCACAGATAATGTTTGCAGATCTAAATCAAATTCTGACCAAGTGCCTGACTGTGATAAGCTCAAAGATTTGTTTAGCTGTCTTTTTCTAGCATAAGATTTGTATTCTTTCATGCAAAATTTTGACGGTCTTTTCGTTTGACCGATGCAGGGCAAATTGCACGGACTAGATACACCATAGATCGCCAAGAGTTAAAATCTGAGATGCTATCTTTAAGAATTGAATACTGAATTTTACTGATAGGGGATAAAATGACCAGAAAATTGAACTACTAGAGAATTCGAGAGATTTTTATAACTGGTAGAGGAATGAAATGGAATAACGAAAAGGTTATTCAGGTTATTTTTTATAGAAGATTAATTTTTTTTTCTTTTTAATATCAAAACGGTAATTTTCAAAGGAAAGACCAATTTTTTGTCAATAGCAAAACTGAGTTCTCGAAGAAGCAAAGCTTCTCAAGAACAAACTCTGAGAGCACGACATACGTAAAAAAGAAAACTATCTGTCGTTTAGAATAATGACGTAATTTCGCATGCAGAGGCAAACAAGGAGAAAAAGTTTTCAGGCAAACAATAGAGCTGAAATCTGTTACTGCAGACAGTTAGAATATCAAAACAAACAAACAAACAAAAAGAAAAAAAAAGAGGGGGGGACGGAATTATGAAATTAAATTTCAAACTGAACTAGATGATTAGATGAATCTTTACTAAACTTTTTTTTTGTTGCTATTAAAAAATACAAAAGTATTATTAATATAATGAAGTCAGAGCCGAAATAAAAACAGTTTTCAAATAATCTGACCTCAGAATAGTGCATTTCAGGAAGAATTATATACCAAGGGGAGCATCAAAACTAATCCTTCAATTTGACGATAGTAATTATTTTATAAAATGAAATGAGTCTGATTCAAAAAGACCTCAGCACGACAAATTAATTTCTGAATTTCAATTTGAGTGAGATGGAATTCTCGAAATTTGGTTTCGATACATTTTAATACTCCCTCAGTAGGCAGTTTCTCTTCCAGTTCGACATTGATTTACCCTTTGTAATTTGAATTTCTAGCATTTAATTATTAAACCAGTAGGATTAAAGTAACTGCTTAGCTTAAAATTTTAAAGTGGAATTTGTAAATACTGAGATAATATTGTAAATTTTAAAAAGCTATGTTTTTTTAAGACAAACTCTTTTTCGATAAATAAGGCTATAATTTGAAACTTACAGATACCAGTTTTTAAAATTCTGTTTCAGATTTTGCTGTAACCATGGTGACGATTAGCCTTACAGTACAAATATAAACTATATCTCATTTGCTGTTTTGAAAGGTAAAAAGCAAGAAATTAATTAAAACTACTCCAATATTTCTCGTTCTTCAATTATTTTTTTTTTCAGTTTTTATGCTTCTAAGGAAAGAATTTTGAAGCTCAGCTACAAAATATGAACAAAATGAAGAAAAAAATAATGAACTTCCAATTAATCCGATGCATGTAATTAAAAACATAAATTTGAAAGACTTTTTTTCTAAAGCAAAATGGAACGAACAAATTTCCTAAAACAGAAATAGAACTATGAAACTTCTACAGAAACTTATCCGGAGACTTATTTTTTGTCTTTAATTAAAAATTTATTTCGAAATGATAACTACGATGGCGTAATTAAAAGATGTATTGGGAAAGCCAAATTTCTCTTCCTTTAAAAAAATCTGTCATTAATTACTTCTAAAAATCTGCGATAACGAATCTTTTATGCAAATATTTATCACAGTTGTCTTGTTTAAGAGCAAGTAAGGAAGAAAAACAACAATAACCTTTTTTGTTTTTCATGTTTTTGTTAACATTTGGCGAAATATTTCATGTTATGCTAGAAGGCGTAGACTTTCATAGAATCAAACTTGATTTTGAAACGATTTTAAAATAAAGTTTAATATCTCGTCTTTTACTTATGGTATATATATAGGGGCTATAAGGTTTGTCTTCTGTTGTTTTCTAGCTCGTTATTTGCTAACCATTCTTGATTACTATTTGGTGAATTATCCACTTTGAAAGTATTTCATTGATTTCAAATAACCTCAGAGCAAGTCAACCGAAATTAGTTAAATTTCCATAACTTAAAGTTTACAGAGCAATGCAACTAAAAGGATTTTGAAATGCTGTCTAGAAGATGGCACAAAACCAAACCAAACAGCACCTGGAAAGCCAATCAGTTTTCCTACTTTCACATATAATTATTTCAGATACGATTTACACATTTGTACTTTCATTCACATCAGAATAAAATCTCTTCCATTTTTTTATACTTTGCAGTGATATTTCTTTTACAGGTTTTATGTAGCTTTATTTCTCTATCTGTTTGGCCTATATTTTTATTATTATTATTATTATTATT
>KK117255.1:547096-572366 GCA_000611955.2 Stegodyphus mimosarum
GCTGTAACTGTACAGGTAGCTTCACGGCAACACTAAACTTCTAATAAAACACCGTGGAACAATCACCAATCCACTGTCAAGCTATACTGTAAAGATAGCTTCACGGCAAAGCACTACTCGATTGCTTTCCGTTCACAGAACTCTCGCGTAGCTTAGCACTCACAGTAAGCACAACGCTCACACTACTTCACAATCTCTTCGCAACTCTGCAACTAACTGCTCTCAGAAACGCAAGGGTTTATATAGCTTTTCTTTAAGTTCGACACGTTTCGAGAAATATCTCGACAGGAAGTTATTCTAGAAGCTTCCCGATTGGACCATGGGATATTGCCAATTTGGTCGCCAAATGGGCGATAAAGTCGCCAATCTGGCAACCCTACCATACACTATTTTATGGCAACCCTAGTGCTATGCCGGAAAGCTTACATACAGGCGCAACCGCCGAATTTTTCGTAACAATATAACTTAATCACCTTACTAATGTATTCCTTTTAATTTTTAACACTTCTGATTTCTACTCACATATCTTAACCAAATATATCAAATTCCCTCTAAGACAACCAACGATAATTATTATATTTAACTAGCAGGCAAGCCCACCAGATGAGTAGGTTGCGGCCAAAGCATAATTTATAAGTACTAGATACACATGTAAAGAAAATTCATAAAAAACATTTCAATATGAAAGAAATCACTTCAGTCTCTCCAATCAACAACCAATTCGTAAATAGTGCCTTTGTTGCCAAACCAGGACACAGAACCTTTTGACACTTCAGGTTTTGACATTATGACGTCATGGCTTAAATTTAATCATTGATAATAATTTTTCCTCAATATCGATAAAAGAGTTAAAGCCTCAATAACATATTGTATCTAAAACAGAAAACATTAAATGCACGCGGAAAACAGAAACCTAATCTAAAACAGAAAAGTTGCTATTTACTACTCCAAGGAGCGTTAGCCCAGAAGGACTATTAATTTCGTTTTGACATTTTGCGTCGATTCACTTTCTGCGTTAATTCACTTTTCAAACTGCTGCCACCAAATATTAGAGCCCTGTATTATATTTAAAGAAATTAAATAATGAGGAATCTGCATAAATGTATCTATGTTTCTAACACAATCAACGATTTCAAAACGAGGACTGGCAACACTGTACAAAAATAAAAACATTTTTATCTCCAGCGCGCGAGACTGTGTATCGGATATCCTAAATATATACTCATTTTAAAGTTATTTTGCGATATTGCTGTTCAATTGAAGTTACGCTTTAAGTGCAAAGAGCATGATATTTAAAAAATAAAGGTAACACAGAAAACGTTAAAAAAATCTCCTTTGGGAGTAATGTAAATTCTGAAAGTTTTCAGATTTTATTTTTCTTAGCTATTAAATTTAGATATTTATTTATTTAACAGCAGCTATTTATTTAAAATGCTGACATGAACGAAAAATGTTGGAGTTTGTGGGGACATGGAATTGCGTGCTTTCTTGAACTTCAGAATACGACTATAAATTATAGTAATATTGTTACGAATTTCAAATTTATTTGGCTATTTATTTAGAATTGTAATTAGATTTGCTTCATGTTGCCTTAGCAACGCAGACGATTTTTGAAGAGAAAGCTACGTCAAAAAAAATAATAACAATAAAAATAAAAGAGCGCGTGCATTTAATGCTTAATAAATAAATATCTCGTAATTACTGTTGCCATCCAGAAAAATCTAGAAAAATCGAGATTGTTCTACTGATAATTAAAAAAAGCTTATAAAAGCCGAGGTGAAACAGCTCATCTCAGTTAGTTGTTGTTGTTGCTGTTATACTTGTAGCTGTAAAAAGCGACTGCTGTTTGTTTACTTAATGCTGTATTGATTGTAGCGATTTCGCTGTGAGATAGAACTATTTTATCTGTTTTGAATTGAGTTTTTGCTAAACGTTTGAGATATTGTGATATTGTGCGAAGATCTGTGAAGAAATATTTCAGCATTTTAATTTATTTGTTGTGGAAGAATAAATTTTTGTTAACTTTTTAACGACTTGTGCATTCAATATATAACGAACCCGTACGCACGTAACAATTTTTGGTGTCAGAAGTGGGATATTTTGAATGCCATTAACTAGAGCAATGGAAGAACAATTAAGGCAATTTATGGCAGCCTTTGCTGCATTTAAAGAAGAAATTAAAGCTGGCCAAGATTCCGTGAAAGAAGAGATGAAATCCATTAAAGAGGACATGAAAGTTGGTCAAGAATCTGTTAAAGATGAAATGAATTCTGTTCAAGAAAAGATGGAGAAATCTGTTAAGGAAGAAATGAGAGCCGTTAAAGCAAGTCAAGAAGAAATGAAAAAGGAAATTACTTGCATAATAGAAAATAAATTTGAGACTATGGAAGGCAGAATAGACGCGGTTGAAAATAAAGTTTCTTCTGTCAAAGAACAAATAGAAGAGAGAGTTTCTGCCGTAGAACAACAAATCGATTACAGAGTTTCTGCTGTGAAAGAACAAATTCAAGAAAGAGTTTCTGCAGTGGAACAACAAATTGATGACAAAGTTTCCGCAGTTGCCAAAGAAGTTGATACATTAAAGAAATTCGTAGCGATGGCAGGAAGCAATTCGGATACTTTTAAATTCCTAGCCATGCCTGCGCATCCTTCTCTGAAGCTATCGACATATGATGGGAAGACCTCCTGGCAAGTGTATAAGACACAATTTTCTATAGTTGCGGAAGCAAATGGATGGGATTCCCAAGCTAAGGCCTGTCACCTTGCGGCTTCTCTGAGAGCAGACGCAGCGGACATCCTTCAGACTCTTCCCGAAAACAAAAGGCTAGATTTCGAAGCTCTGTCCGGCGCATTGGAGCTGCGTTTTGGAGAGAAGTGTTTAAAAGATTACAGCAGGCTTCAGTTAAAATCCCGTCAACAGAAGCCTACGGAAACACTCCAGGAGCTCGCCACGGATGTTGAAAGGCTGTCCCACCTCGCCTTTTCGGAGTGCCCGACAGAAACAAGAGAAATCCTGTCCCTGCAATACTTCATCGACGGCATCCGGGATCCTGAAATACAGAAAGCACTGCGAATGGCTGATGTGAAGGACTTAAAAAGTGCTCTGGTGTACGCCATGAAATTCGAGGCAGCACAGCAAGCCACTCGTAGAGACCGCCACCCAATCAGAGCTGCTCACATACAAGAACCAGTGGATCCAATGACTGCTCGCCTAGACGATTTAACCAGAAAGGTGAATGCTTTGACACGGAATACTGGTGACAAGAAACCGTTCGTAAAGTGCTGGAACTGCGGTGCTGAAGGGCACATTCGAAGAAACTGCAGAACACCCCAGGGCACGGATGTTAAGACCGCGCCTCTCAAGAAGGAGGGAAACTAATTCGTGGCCATCTCGCGGGGCGGAGGTTGCCAGATAATGAAAAGCCCCAGTTTAAAGCGCTTCAGATTTCTGCAGTGAGTGGCGGCAATAACGGAATTTTCATCATGGGACAAATCAATGGAATTCCTTGTAACATGACGATCGACACGGGAGCCAATGTTACCATCATTCGAAAAGATTTGGCTCAACAACTCGAAGGTAAACTTATCTGGACGCCGCCCTGCGTTACCCTCCAGACTGTGTCCGGCGAGAAGATCAATATAGAAGGGAAATTAAACGTTAACATCACCTTTGGAAGTGCCGCTTACCATCACACGGCATATGTAGCAGAAATTACAGACCCTTGCATACTCGGATTGGACTTTTTAAGGAAATACAATTTTTCCTTGGACTTTAAAAATAACGAACTGCATTCTGCCTCTGAGGACATAACTTTATTCGGGATTAATGATGAAGGAGTGAAATCTATCCACAAAATCATAGCTCAAGACGATATCACAATACCGGCAAGAACAGAAATTTTACTTCCTGGATCCATAGCCGAAAATAGAAATTTCCGCTACGGCGTCATGGAATATCCCAAGAATTGTAATAGCCCTAAAGGAGTATTAATAGCCTCAGCACTCGTCGACCTATCGGGGACCGTTATCCCGGTGAGAGTTGCCAATGTAACTGATAAGGCGAGAGTTATTAAGAAAGGTGAAGTGGTTGCAGAATGTACTCCAGTAACCAGCGTTGAAAGAAAAAGTAACATCTCAAAAACCGTGTCTTCAAACAACATTATATCGGAGTTATTGCAGAATGCGCAATTAAACGATGAGGAAAAGAATGTTGCCGAGCGTGTCATTAAAGATCTTCAAGATGTTTTCTCCCGCTCGTCTTCTGACGTGGGTCGAACCAGTTTAACTCAGCATAGAATCGATACTGGTGATCATCCACCAATCAAGCAACATCCAAGACGTCTGCCGATTTCGAAACAGGAAGAGGTGCGAACACTTTTAACGGACATGCAAGAAAGCAATGTCATCGAGCCTTCAGCAAGTCCCTGGGCATCTCCCATCGTCCTGGTGAAGAAGAAAGACGGGTCAACTAGATTTTGCGTTGATTATCGCCGGTTGAACGAGGTTACGAAGAAAGACAGTTACCCTCTTCCTAGAATTGACGACATTCTGGATACTCTTTCTGGAAGCAAGTGGTTCTCGACACTTGATTTAAAGAGTGGATATTGGCAGGTAGAAATACATCCTGATGACAGAGAAAAGACGGCATTTACTACAGGACAAGGACTTTGGCAGTTCAAGGTGATGCCGTTTGGACTATGTAATGCGCCGGCTACATTCGAACGTCTAATGGAGACTGTTTTAAAAGGTCTTTCATACGAAGCCTGTCTGATATACCTGGATGACATCATCATCGTCGGGAAGAGTTTCGAAGAACATTTGGAAAATCTTAGAAAGGTGCTTCAGAAACTGAAAGAAGCCAATCTGAAGTTGAGTCCCGCTAAATGCAAATTATTCAGACAGGAAGTGACTTACCTCGGACATGTCATCTCTGCTGAAGGTGTGCGCACGGATCCTGAAAAAGTGTCAGCAGTTAAAGACTGGAGACGTCCCGAAAATGTCCACCAGCTGAGAAGCTTTCTAGGGCTTTGCACCTACTATAGGAGATTCGTGAAGGATTTTTCATCCATTGCGAGACCCCTTCACAAGCTGACAGAGAGCAAGCAAAAGTTCGTGTGGACAAAAGAATGTGAGGATGCATTTAAGAATCTGAAGGAAGCCTTAACATCTGCTCCAATCCTGACGTATCCTCAGCTCGACAGACCATTTATTCTCGACACGGATGCGAGTAATGAAAGTGTCGGCGCTGTTCTGTCCCAAGAAATAGAGGGCCAAGAACGTGTAGTAGCTTACTGGAGCAAGTGCCTATCTAAACCGGAGAGGAATTACTGTGTCACCAGGAAAGAGTTGCTCGCCATAGTCAAAGCCGTAGAACATTTCCATCATTATCTATACGGCAGAAAATTCCTGCTCCGCACAGATCATGCATCATTGGCCTGGCTTTTAAATTTCAAGAATCCTGAGGGTCAGATAGCCAGGTGGATACAGAGACTCCAGGAATATGACATCACTATCCGTCATCGCAAGGGACAGTCGCACGGAAACGCTGACGCCTTGTCTAGAAGACCTTGCCCAGAAAACTGCCGATATTGTTCCAGGGTCGAAGCTAAATACCAACTGGTTAATCCAGTCGCACGGCAAATTACAGCATCAACATTGGCTGATCCAGATCCATGGACTGACAAGGAAATCAGGAAAGACCAGCTACAAGACCGTGATATTAAACCCATAATTGAGTTAATGGAGACCTCAAACAGAAAACCTACTTGGCAGGATATTTCGAGCTATAGTCCCACGACAAAACAATATTGGGCTCTCTGGGACTCACTCCATATTCGAAACGGCGTCTTGTACCGAAAATTCGAATCGGATGATGGAAAAACATTCCGATGGCAGCTGGTACTCCCAAGATCCCGAATCCCGGACGTCCTTAAAGAACTACATAGCAGCCCTGCAGGAGGTCACTTCGGAATAATGAAGACCTTGCAGAGAGTTCGGGAGCGTTTCTACTGGAATAATGCAAAGGATGACGTGCAAAAGTGGTGCCGAACTTGCGATGCCTGTGTAAGTCGGAAAGGACCGAAGAAACGCAGCCGGGGGAAGCTGCAACGTTACAATGTAGGAGCACCTTTTGAACGTATCGCCTTTGACATCTTAGGACCTCTGCCACGAACTGCTGATGGCAACAAATACATCCTCGTTGCCATTGATTACTTCACCAAGTGGCCTGAAGCGTATCCTATTCCTGATCAAGAGGCTGTCACAGTAGCAGAGATGATGATACAGCACTGGATTTCCAGATTCGGAGTGCCTCTTCAGTTACATTCCGATCAGGGAAGGAATTTTACCTCGGCTGTAGTCAAGGAACTCTGCAAGCTACTCGGCATTGACAAAACCCAAACGACGCCTTTACATCCCCAGTCGGACGGTATGGTAGAGAGGTTTAATCGAACCATCCTCAATAACCTCTCATTAGTGGTTTCCAGAAACCAACAGGACTGGGACAAGAAGTTGCCACTATTTTTACTGGCTTACCGCAGTGCTGTCCACGAGACTACCGGCTATTCCCCATCTCAGATGCTCTTCGGTCGTGACCTTCGTCTGCCATGTGATCTTTTGTTTGGTCGCCCTCCAGATGCGCCTTCATCGCCTGAGGAATACATTCAAGACCTCCAGGCCCGGTTTGAAGTGATGCACAACTTTGCACGAGAGCGAGTCAACTTGGCGACGGAGAAGATGAAGACCCGCTACGACACGAGAGCTACTGGACATCGTTTCAACGAAGGAGACAAGGTGTGGTTATGGAATCCGACTCGTCGAAAAGGACTTTCTCCGAAACTACAATCACCTTGGGATGGTCCTTACACAGTCCTAAACAGGCTGAACGACGTCGTGGTTCGGATCCGTAAGTCATCGAACTCTAAACCTAAAGTCGTTCATTACGACAGGTTAGTTCATTACTATGGCCATAGTACGTAGTGTATATAGTTGTAAATAATAATGTACATAGTATAAGACCATGGTCCTATTTGTATTTAGTATTTGATTTGTATTTGTTAAGTATTAGTATTTGATAAGTATTTGTATTTAATAGCATTTGTATTTGATAGTATTTGTACTTAGTATTTGATAGTATTTGAATTGTATTTAGCGTTGGATAGAATTTAATTTGCTGAAAGTAACTTATTGGAATTATTGTTTATTTTGTTATTATAAAGTAATGTTTATTATAGCACTGATGCTTTAGTTGTAAGTTTGGCTTCCTGTCCAGGGATTGTACTGCCCGGGACGTGCAGTCCTTGGGAAGGGGGCAATGTTACGAATTTCACATTTATTTGGCTATTTATTTAGAATTGTAATTAGATTTGCTTCATGTTGCCTTAGCAACGCAGACGATTTTTGAAGAGAAAGCTACGTCGAAAAAAAAAAAACAATAAAAATAAAAGAGCGCGTGCATTTAATGCTTAATAAATAAATATCTCGTAATTACTGTTGCCATCCAGAAAAATCTAGAAAAATCGTGATTGTTCTACTGATAATTAAAAAGCTTATAAAAGCCGAGGTGAAACACCTCATCTCAGTTAGTTAGTTAGTTGTTGTTGTTGCTGTTATACTTGTAGCTGTAAAAAGCGACTGCTGTTTGTTTACTTAATGCTGTATTGATTGTAGCGATTTCGCTGTGAGATAGAACTATTTTATCTGTTTTGAATTGAGTTTTTGCTAAACGTTTGAGATATTGTGATATTGTGCGAAGATCTGTGAAGAAATATTTCAGCATTTTAATTTATTTGTTGTGGAAGAATAAATTTTTGTTAACTTTTTAACGACTTGTGCATTCAATATATAACGAACCCGTACGCACATAACAATATTTTTAATGTTTGGTAATGCTATTTTATTTCATATTTTGCACAACTTGCAAACTTTTGATCAACAGACTCTAAATTTGAAAGCGAGCAGTAGCAGCATTTTGCGAAATAAAAGCATTTTTATCACCAGAGCGCGAGATTGTTACCACTCGGAAAAATGAGTGCGAAAATTTGCGTTTTCAGAGTTTTAATTAATATTTCAGCTGAGAACTACGACTATAAATTATAATAATATGTTTAATGTTTTTCAGTGCCATTTTTATTAATGCTTTCAGCTTGAACTTCCTAACTGAAGCTCTGTAAAATTCCAAAAGGCTTAATAAATTAGTATCGCAGGTCCTCTAAGCATTCGAAAAATCCAAATATAAAGTTGTCTCTTTTCTACCGACCCATTTCATATTAAAAATTGTAAGACAGGTGAGAAAATTACATTTTTCAATGTTTGGTGTTTTATATCATAAAGGATTTTACAGTTAATAATTTAAGTATTTTTTATTTCACCGAATGAGATCATAAACACATTTAATACGTTTTTCTCCCCAAAATTAAAACGAAAATTGCTTTTTTATTTTCCTAACAAGTAATTTATTTCTATTTCAACTGAGGAAATAAAAAAATATTTTTATTTTCTCAGATGCCTTGCAACTAAACACATAATCTTGTTTTTATTTTTCTGTGCTAAATTCAATAGCAAAATAAGTTTCTACTCAAGTAAAACAAAATGATTAATCTACTTCTATTCAACTGAAGTTGGATTAAGTTATTATTTCTTTATTGACGTTTAATTATATGTAAGTAGATACCGTGTAAATTGTCGTAAATTAATAACAAAATATATTTTTACGTCTTTTAAAGAAATGAAAAAAATAAAATAAATATGTAAATTAAGATGAAACGTAATTCTTTTCGCTTGAAACAACGAACACATGATAATTGAAGCGTCCAATATCTGTAATCCAAATAAATAAACTTCAAGTGCAGACGAAACTTATGTTTATTGATTTTTAAGAATATTTTTTCAATTCACTTCAGCTCAAGGCTATAATTAATTTCTATGGAGAAATAGAAAACTAGAATCTAAGACTAAATTAACGACAAAGCAGACTTAAACTTATGACTAGTAATAATATTTTTATTTCTAAGTCGGTTTATATTGTTACGGATTTCGCATTTATTTGGCTATTTATTTAGAATTGTAATTTAAATTTCTTTGTATTTCCCGTGCAACGCAGACGATTTTTGAAGAGAAAGCTACGTCAAAAAATAAAAATAAAAGAGCGCGTGCATTTAATGTTTAATAAATAAATATCTCTTAATTATTGTTGCCATCCAGAAAAATCTAGAAAAATCGAGATTGTTCTTAGTGATAATTAAAAAGCTTATAAAAGCCGAATTGAAGCACCTTATCTCAGTTGCTGTTATAGTTGTAGCTGTAAAAAGCGAACTGCTGTTTGTTTACTTAATGCTGTTATTGATTGTAGCGATTTCGCTGTGAGATAGAATTATTTTATCTGTTTTGAACTGAGTTTTTACTAAACGTTTGAGATATTGTGCCAATATCTCTGAAGAAATATTTCAGCATTTTCATTTATTTCTTGTGGAAAGAATAAATTTTTGTTAACTTTTTACGACTTGTGTATTCAATCCATAACGAACCCGTACGCACTCAACAATATATTTATGCATATTCCACGCGTATTCACAATTCTTTGATGATTTGTGCTCGTTGACTTTTGAGTGCTAATGTACACCGAGTACACGTTGTAGACCAATTGTTTTATACGAAGTACTGATCCAGTACATCTGTTGTTCTCTATGCTATTGTCTTTCATAAAAACTTGTTTAGTAAGGGAACCTGCACCTGATAATGATGTCTAGAAGCATAGTTTGACATCGGAGCCAGTTATATAGGGTTCCAGTCTTGAGGAAAAAAAGAAAAAGAAAAAAATAGAACACGTCGGCTAAATTTTCTTTAAGAGTGCTGAATCAAAAACCTTTACTATTATAATTTTGCTGAATCAAAAAGTAAGTCTGCAATTTTTATTTTGTCTCCGAGTTACAAAGCAAATCTACTTGGAAATTTTATGCTGAATCAAAAATTAAATCTGAATTGTTTTTTTCCTGAATCAGAATTTCTAAGAAAGTAAATTTGCTTCGTGATTTTTTGCTGAATCGAAGTCTGCATTGTATTCAAGAATACTTTGTTTTTAATCCTTGATTTAATCATAACTCCAACTCAAGGGAAGCTAGATGAATTTGAATGCCCCAAAATGAATCGAACAGCAAGCTTGTTCAATATCGGTAAGCTACTGCGCTGAAAACAGGAAGGATTAATTCAACTTAATTTTTTTTTAACATTTTTCATAAGTTACTGCAATGCTGAAAATGAAGCAAACGTTGAAAATGAAGAAGCTCTTGATGTATCTATAAATAGAAATAACGATGCTTTGGAAATGCATAATGAATAAAGACATTGTTAAGTGAAGCTTAGAAGTTTTTTTTTTCTCTTCACTTTCACCCCATTCTGATCAATACTTTGTTGCCATGGTAACACTAGGAATAAATAGCATAATTATCTTCTTGGAACATTATATTATAGTTTTGTAAACTTCTGCTCGAGCTGCGAATTACAAATTATCGGTCAATAATATCTGAAAATTTCCTTTTAGACTTTCAACGTAATTTGCTTTTGCTTTGCTTTGGATAATTCTATTATTAAATTAATGTTTTTGCGTTTAAAATTTATCTTAAAAAAGGAAATTAAGATAAAAGAAACTAATTCTCCTATAATTATATTTTAATAATACTGGTAATTTATGCTATCGTTTGCCTTATTTTATAAAGCTGCTTGAAAAAAGAGCAATCCGTTTAAATTATTAGACGTTAATTACATTTTCCCTGACAGATTTGAAACGTAGAAATGGAGTTTGTTTGCTTGCGGTGATGTAAATATGTCATGCCTATTGCTTTTAAAACGTTTCTGCTTAAGAATTTTAAGATTAAGTCTTTCTAAAGAGATACGTTGAGCATCTGAAAGTCGTTGTTTTTCCTTTTTCCTTCCTTTCCTTTCCTAAAGCAAGTATTGTAATTACGAAAAATTCCAGGTGCCATATTTCAATGGATGTACCCCATTCTGACAGCTATCGAATGCAATTTAACGATGTTTTTGAGTGACATCTGTACGTAAGGATAGAATAAAGGACTCCTTTTCCCGAAACGAATTATAAAACTGATTTAAAATGGATTTGGAAGAGATTTTTCCGTGGCTTCTGTGACGTACGTACGCACATACGTATGTATATATATATATATATATACACTCTGTTACTCGGCTCAGTGAGCTCTGTTTCTTTATTCTTATATGTTTGTAAATTGCCCATTTTTTGCTTTAAAAATGATTGAATTATGTTGTTCTTATCTTCTGGTTAAGGTTTTTATGCCTTTAGTTAACTTGCGTTTTATAGTTGTAGAATTATCAACAATTTAAAAGTTGTTTAAGTGAGGCTAAGCCTAATTTTTTTAACATAGCAGCCACATTTGTTTACATTTGAAACTTAGATGAATAGTTGATTTGTTGAAAATCTGGAGAAACTAAGCTTCGCAACAACAAAGATAACGCTTTCTTTTATTATTGAGGATTAAATCATACTTAATCCGTTCTGGAATTTATTTCAGGAAATAAGTGTTTTACTTCGAGTGTGTAAGATTTACTTCGTAATTTTTTATATAGATATTTTGAGTTTTTATGTATTTTTGCCTTGTCGCGAACTGAGAACTGATTTAATTGAATGAGAAATACTGAATGGTCTGTGAAAAACTGTTTCTTTCTTTCTTTTTTGTTTGTTTGTTTGCTTTGTTTTGCTTGTTTAATTTCTTTTATACATTGTTTTACATTTATTATAGTATTTGAATAGAACATGTGGCAACGATTAAATAATTCTTCAGATGATATACATAATTTTTGTGCATTCTGAGTTATAAAATGAATGAGATGTAACGCTGTTAAGTGAACGTAGCGCCAGAGTGTCGCTATGGTAAACAAATGTAGTGAATTTTAAAGAGTGCATTTATTCTATTGTGGTTTATGCGCTACGGAAGAAGTAGATTTAATTCAATCCAATAAGTTTAAATGAAATGCAAAATGCGCATAATTTAATATTCCGTAGAAGGAAGTCGGGTGGTGTACACATTAGATTTTTTTTGTTTTTATCTTTTGTTTTCTCGCTTCCGCGAGTACCTGAATATGTGTAATTATTCACTTATTTGTGTAAATAATGATTTCGTTAACTAAACTAAGCAAACTTAAGGAAAACAGCTTAACGGGAATGAAAGCAATGTTACCCTTTTTTGCTTTGCTTTTAAATCTGATGTTCAAAATACAGGCATATGAATAACATTATAAGCTATTTATAATGGTTCGTTATTAATTTACAGTGTTTCTTATTCTCCTTTGCCATGGTTTTACTTCACTCGTGACTTCATCGAGGCTTAAAAAGCACGAATATTTAAAAACATCGTACTGCTCGAGTATAAAAGGACTTCATAGTTTTTAAGCCTTTTTAAAAAGAGGGAAGACCTCGCATTTACGATGGTTTTACAAGCTTCTATTTCTTATGATTCCTGAAGGATTCTGTCTAAATTGAGAGGAATCATACCATTTCATGTTGCTGTAATAATTTCAGAAACTGTTCAGGCTAGTGGATGAAAATGCTACCACGTGCTTTGAGCATACGGCTTACACATAACTAGCAAATGCAGCAATTAAATAAAGTTTTATGTTTCTTTGTCTTTCTTATTCTTTATGCGTCACCTTTTCAACTGGCAGTCGAAAGTTGAACTATTACATTATATTTCAGTTTTCTTTTCCATGATACATGCAACACATACACCAAGTTTCAATGAAACCCATCAAACAGAATGGCTCTACATAGGTCTGAGTAGAGTCATGTTAACTGTAAACACTTTGTATCTTACTGTATCCTGTTGTATATTCTTATGTGTAATCTTAGTACAGTTTATTGTAAGTATGCAATCTAAATGTCTGCTACTAATGAATAATGGAAAATAACTGTAGATATACAATACATCTCAGTTAATGGCCAAAATTGGTGGGCTCATTTCAAATGCTTGCCTCTCTGCGGGGCTTTCTTTCACGCGATAGAAAAAATACATGAGGCAAAACTGATTGATTTATCGTAAACTAGCAGAAATACCCGATGCCAGTTAAGTTAGATTGAGAGTAATGTATCTAACAGAGAAAACTATACCGCTGTAATCCTTCCCTAATAACGATGCAAAAAGTACAATTCATAGCCATACATTTTTCAATCGGATGCGATACGGAACCCACATAAAAATTTCGATAGAAAAATAAGCTAATTCTCTTTCAGTAAAACAGTAACAATAGCATGCAGGTTTTAATGATTTTTCGTCTTTCTAATGAAATGATCGTAAAAGCTCAAATTCCATCCAATATTTCACCTACATTTAATTTTAGTCAATTAAATGTGGCAAAAAATTGATCAGAAATCAATAACGCGAACAAACAAACACACACGCAAACAGGCATTTTTCTTTATATGTATAGATTCTATAAAATTTAAGAAATTTTTTATTAACAAACTTTAAGATTTGAAAGCCAGCAGTAGCAACACTTTTCGAAATAAAACATTTTTATCTCCAAAGCGCGAGACTGTTGCCACTCGGAAAAATGAGTGCGAAAATGAGCACTTTCAGAGTTTTTAATTAATATTCCGGCCGATTAAAGTCGTACGAAGATCGGAATAGTCGAAATGGCTTCCCACGAATTTTTGGAATCGGGAATAATATATTTAAAGCTTGGCAATGCTATTTTTACTTAATCGTAAAACTCAGAACCTTTTTTGTTAACAAACTCTAGGATTTGAAAGCGAGCAGTCACAACAACTTATGAAATGAAGCAGATTTTCATTTCCAGCTTGCGAAACTGTTGCCACTCGGAAAAATGAGGACTAAAATTACCGTTTTTCTGAGTTTTTAATTAATGTCCCTGATTTTAGCTACTTTTTTTTGAAAAAAGGTGAAGGTCGAGCTTTTCCAGGACCCAGAAAAGAATTACAGAAAGTTTGGTGACGACAGCTATAGTACTGACTGAGTTATTAGAGGACAAACAGACTTTCTTTTATATATATATGGATAGATAATGTCTTAATTCACAGTAAATAATTTTCGGTCAACAGTGCGCCTTCGATCATTATCTTCAGCCATGTTAAAGTGATCGATAGCAAAGTAAGAACTTAGATGAAGCCAACGAGAAGAAATTAGCATTGAGTCATGTTTGGAGTCCTTTATCTGTTGGAAAACGGATCGATGGCTCTCTCTTGTGTTGATGAAGGGACGTTTGTCTTTGTCTCTAACTCTCTAAACGCTTTCCGATCTTCTTGATGAAATTAAAAGCAATAATACAACAAGTTTAACTTATTATACACTTTTGTATCTTATGGCTAAATATACCGTAAATCTTCTTGTACCAGAATTTCACATGAGCTTCTTTTTATCATCAGATAAATTATCTGTTTGTTGCCATCTTAAAAACCTTTTTATTTGAGTAATGTATCTATTCTCTTAAAGTTCTAAGGTCAAATTAAGTTTTTAGATTTTTTGCGGTGCTGAGAATGAGAAATGCATCATTTTTGATGTTTTTCTCTTAATTGCATATTGAGAAATTTCACTTATACCAATATTACTTGTATTACATTTGTACAATATTACTTGTATTATAATTGCACAATATTACTTGCATTAGGATTGTTTCTACAAATTTTTTATGCATTAAGCTTATTGTTTTGGTTATATTTCCTTTTCCACGCATGACAGACAGTCTTAAACTTTTCCTATATTTAATTTTCTAATACAATTCGGCAAGGAGTAAATAAAATAAAAAAGTGATAATACTGCAGATTTGATATTTCAGGTCATTTTCATTGGTTACAATATAGACTGGATCACAAATGTCAGAAATGATAAAACCGCAAAACACAATTAGTTCGACGGGCTCTCAGATTCCAGCAAATGAGCTGAATTCATCATACCTTCTTAATTTTCCTTACGCTTAATATGAATTCTCTTTGAGAAATCCTCCACGAAAGTATCCCCTTTGTTAGTCAGAGAATCCTCCTTGCTTTGTTTGTATCAATATGCAAGCCATACGAACTATTCCTGAATACAGAGAAAATGATCCGAGCAAATTTAATTACATTAAAGATCATATTTAGATTATTTATTTTGAAATTGCTTCCTTTCTTTATGTAATTTGAGAGGCAAGTATTCTTAGCCATCTAAGCCTGAAGCCACAAATTGAAAGGACAATGAAATCTTTGTCAGGATCACTTATGTACTTTGGCGTCATAGCTCCAACTTTATATACATTCAGAAGGATGAATTTAAATATTAAAGCCAACTGCTTTAGTTTCTTAAATACACTCATGTCCATAAATTAAGGATAATGCAAAATCAGGCAAAGGAAGAGTTAGAAGCAAAACAAATTTGACTTATTTGTAAAGCTTATTTATTAAACAAAAGATAAAGAGCAAAAAAAGATGCTATATGTTTGATATTATTAAAAAAATTAGCGATTTTTTCTCCCTGGAGCAAATTACAAAAATACCTATTTACAAAAAACCAATATTACATGGTTGGTATGATTGTTAATACACTGTATGTCTCCCAGACGATCAATACAGTCCGTACAACGCCCAGGCATGCTGAGTATCAAATTATCGATCTGATATATTACACCACTCAGAAAGCAATGCTCTCCGAAGTTCCGGTAGACATGTAGGAGGAGGTTGACGGGCTGCAACTCGTCGGCCAAGCATGCCCCACACGTGCTCTACTGGATTCAAGTCCGGTGAGAATGCTGGCCAGTCCATACGGGTGATATCCTCCGATTGAAGGCCTTCACTTACGATGTTTGCACGGTGAGGACGGGCGTTGTCATCCATAAACACAAACTGTGAGCCCATGGCGCCCCGAAACAAACGTACATGTTGTTCCAGAATGACGTCCCGAAGAGAGCTGACGAGACAGGTCTGAGGCTGTGCTCCGCCTATTTCTTTTGGCAGTAACTGCCAAATACCGGTCCTCATTCGGCGTTGTAACTCTGGGGCGACCTGTGCTGTAACGTCTACTCACATTACCATCATCTTGGAATCGTTGACAAAGCCTGGAGATGACACTCTGCGCAATTCCAAGTTCGTCTGATATTTCCAGTTGGGTACGCCCACATTCCAGACGGCCGATAATTCTACCACGTAAAAAATCATCCAAACGCGTCCTTTGTGCCATAACTATTCGGTGATTGCACTGAAATGCTTATAAAGGGCCTGCGAACAACTTTACTTCTTTGCCTGTATTCCTTATATATCACTCTCTTACACTTCTCGTCATTGTGACGTACCATCGGTGTCATCTGGTTACTTCCTGAAATTTGCAAATGATTCTTGAAGATGTGTGTAGTGATTTTATAGGTCATGTATTTATTTAAGAGTTCGATTTCCGCGTGACTCCGAATTATCCTTAATTTATGGACATGAGTGTATTTAAAAAATCACACTATTGAACTGAAACTATTATGTTTAATAACTATTTAACAAATACATTTGGAAATGATTCAGCTGATCCTTTATTTCTGAGAATTTTATTTCGTTCTCTTGTGACCTACTATCTTCCCTTGCATTGATTTTTAGAAGCTCCGATACTTCTTCATTTCTCTATCTATTTTTGCCTTGACTCAGCTGAGTGGATTCAGATTCTGAAATGCTCCAATCGATACTCTACGTAAGAAACTTTTTACGAGTGTTTTGAGTCTTTCTCTTGACGACTTTTTTCTTTCAAGAAAGGAGTTTACTGTCTAAAGGAGGAATTTCTTCTGTCCTACGTGCCGTCATTGTAAAACAAATTTGGAGAAAACCTTTTTCAAATTATATTTCTTTTCTTGCATTTTTACTCAGAAATTCGTTGGTAATGCGTTAAATCTGCGGGAATGTGTTGCTGTTGCATTTATACGTCTTGTAATCATTCAGTGTAAAGATGCTATCAAACTGCAAGATACTAATGCATTTTTTGCTTAAAAGAGTTACGCACACAATATATTGGAACTCTGCATTTTACAAAAACGTAGTTTAACTCATTTTTATCTGATTAACATGAATATTAATTCTAGAAAAATTCGACAAAGAAAATAAAGCTCTAAGCAAATTGAATCAGAACTTGACAAAAAATTTATAAAATCTGTACAGTTTAATTTCTTAAAAACAAAAAAAAATTATCAAATACTGAATAGGTTATTTTTTACTGTACAGGCAATTAACTTCTTCCAATTTTCTCAGTTTTTATCATTTTATGCAGACTCTTAATATTCATTTAGGTGATTTAAATGTCTCATCAAGGAATTAATGAACTAATGCTTTAATTTAAAATTTTATTAAAATACTGTACATTAAATTGTGAAATTTACAAAAAAAATTTGAAAAACTTGAAAAGAAAGTAAAAAAAGAGGAAGTATTTTTTAAAATTACTTATTTTTTCCCTTACACCATTTCTAAGATTAATGAAAATTTTGTTTAAAACAAACAGACACATGCGAAAATGAAATACGAGTGCAAGTGTGCTAATCCTATTCAAGGTGTTTTATAGCCATTTGCAATGCCATTTGTATTAAAGCCATTATAAAAAATAGAAGATTTAACATTTCTCTCATGCCGTTTCTTTTCGTGCACTATTCAAAACAATAAGGAATGTGTACATTTTTGTATTTATGTGTGTATGACGGAGGAATAAATAAAATGATGTTGGAAGGATGAATCAATCTTCTTCAATGAAAGTAAAGCTTTGGGTCCCCCCCCCCGGATCATGGCAACTGAAAGATTGCTCCATAAACAAGCAAAGTTTGGTTCAAAAGATTGTTTGTTCCCCACCTAGGTTGTATATATGATATACCCTTCATCAGATATCATTAATGCGACTGATTGCGAAAACTAGTATTTGTTTCAACAACCAGCTTAAATCATACAGTTTCCATCGGGCCACATGGGATGAGAATTCGTAAACCCAGCTATTATATATCATTGATGCATGGACTAGAACTGTATTCTATAATCTTGAACTTAGAATTTGAAATATATATTATAGCTTAATGGGTAGAACTTGGAGCTTGGAGCCCTTAGAAACCAATACCAGAATATAACGATAATATATACGCATTTGACTACCACTTGATAGATACCTGTGTAGTTACAATTTGAAACTTCAAATTTCAAAACATCAACATTTTTATGGAAATCCAAAATCTTATTATTTGTTTGTTTAATTTTTAAAGATAATAACAATTATGGTTATTGAAGAAGTCAAACAACAGGAATCAGCGTAATATTTGTAAATTTTGCAGGGCTAGTTTCAATGGTTTAACCATAGAACCATTTTCCTCAGCTGCCCAAGTGCAAATGAACTGAATAAGATACTGTTGCATGAATACGGGTTTGTAATGGATTGAATGCGCAAGTCGTTCAAAAGTTAATAAAATTTATTCTTTTCTAACGAAATAAAACAAAATTCTTAAATATTTCCTCAGAGATATTCGTACAATATCACAATATCTCAAACGTTAAACAGAATTCAGTTCAAAACAGATAAAGTTAATCCAATCTCGCAGCGAATTTGCTACAATCAATCACAGCATTAAGTAAACAAACAGCAGTTCGCTTAAAACAGCTACAACTACAACTGAGCTCAGGTTTTAAATTCCACTTTTATAAGCTTTTTAATTATTCACTAGAATTTTTTGCTAAATCTATAAATATCTCGAATTTTCCTCGATGGCAGCAGCAATTACGAGATATTTATTTATTAAATATTAAATGCACGCTCTCTTTTGTTTTTACTTTTCCGACGTAGTTTTCTCTTCAAAAATCGTCTGCGTTGCACGGGAAAATAAAGCAATTTTAATTACAATTCTAAATAAATAGCTAAATAAATGCGAAATCTGTAACAATATGCTAATAAGATAAGATAAGAATGGCTGGACAGAAGTTCAGCTACTGGCGCCATCTATTGATGAAGCAAGAAAACTAAAACATACTTTCCTTAAAGGCTTAAGGTAAAGATGGATTGGAATTAGGGTCGTTAACTAGAACAGAAAGATTTTTTTGAATATAAAACGCCTCCAGAAAACCTAATTCATAATAGAATATGTTTCCTGAATAATTTTGGCTGCAGAGAAATGGAAAGTGGGAATTTCAGACCAACGTGCTGCTACAGGGGATTTCTGTGTTTCCTTTTTCCTAACATATGGCTCGTGCTCTGTACAGCAAAATTTTAAGGCTCTCTTACTTTGACGAATGAAAATTAAAATACTTTGGCAAGGAATCCTATAAATACTCCGAGAATTCAGATCCAGAATGGGCTCCTCAAGTATGGAACTCGGAATTTTATTGATAGGAGAAAACACGACCCGAAAGCTAAATTCCTGTAAAATACGTGCAATTATATAGCTAAACGATGGAAAGAAAGGAATGACAACAGAATTCTTATAATCTGCTATAACGAGAGTGTGCGTTTTGATGTGTTGAGATGAGAATTTTTTAACTGCTTGGTTAATTATGTTGGGTGAATATCCCCTGTCAATAGCAACTGATTTTAAATAATTTAGTTCTTGATCAAGAGCCGATTTGCATAAGAAACTTGAAGTGCACGGAAAACAAAGGAATAAAATGAGGCTAACTTCTTTTTAGTTCGTTGTGGAAGGCAAACCTATGAAGGTTTACAGTAAATAGTAGCACTGAAGTTGGATATGTTACGTGTGACCGAAATGTCGAGAAACAGAAGAGAATTGGATGTCTAGAGTTCAAAAGCAACTGAATAGCAGGATCAATGGAATTCATTATTGAAATAACTTTATTTAAATCACCTTATTACAGTCAAACAGGGTCTTAATATCGAAACCAAAATGTTTCTAGCACGCATGCATTTCATTATATACTGTACCTGAATACTGAAGGAAAAGAGTTCCTGGCAGAACGGAATTTCAGTGAGCTTAATTACAGCATGGTTAACACTTTGCAAAGCAGAATTTTTATAATTTTAATTGGTAGATTTTCTATCTGTCATTCGGGACACTTTTTCAGAGATTAATAAATAGTTGCAAGTAATAATTGCCAACATACTGTTTTACCTTGTTCGAACTAATATGTTTTCCAATTTTGATAGATATTACATGTTTTACTTCTTTGAGTGGTATTGCAGCCAAGATATATTAGGTTAAATATTATTCATGTCTTATTTAAATGTATGTCTTACGGGACATAGTTTATGCTTTATCATAAAGAAAAAATACTGTAAAATTAAATCATGGCCATCAGAAGGCGGTAAGATGCATAAGTGACTCAACCTTCTATAAACTATAAGATATTTTGTAACTTATTCTATCTTCTATCGATTATTGGCGTTCGAAGATATTAATGGTCGAAATGGCTTCCCACGAATTTGTGGAATCGGGAATAATATATTTAATGCTTGGCGATGTTATTTTTATTTCATATTTTGTAAAACTTAGAAATTTTTTGTTAAGAAACTCTACGATTTGAAAGCGAGCAGTGGCAACACTTTTGAAATAAAGCAGATTTTCATCTCCAGCATGCAAGACTGTTGTTACTCGGGAAATTGAGGGTAAAAATTAGCGTTTTGCCGTGTTTTTGATTAATAGCAACTTATTCTGATTAATTCCTGTCTCTATAAAATTATACCGCAGATTTGGAAAACTAGCGGGCTGGAGACAAAGCAAAATTTATAAAAACATTTCAATATGAATGAAATCAGTTCATTATTTCCAAGCAACAACCAGTTCGTAAATAACTTTTTTTTGTTGCCAAACGAGGAAACAAAAAAATTTGACGCTTTATGTTAATACATATGAGGTCATCATTTAAATTTAATGTAATATAACAACTTTTTCTCAATATCAATAAAATAATACTAACCTGAAACAAAAAAGTTGTTCAGTTATACTAACTTGAAACAAAAAAGTTGCCAGCAGCAGCTATTCATTTAAAATGCTAATATTAGCGGAAATATTTTCGGCATATAATGACGTCATATGCAATCGCGTGCTTTCCTCAATGTCGGGATATGACGTTTTATAATAATAATATATTTAATGTTTGGCAATGCTATTTTTATTTCATATTTTGTAAAACTTAGAAATTTTTTGTTAAAAAACTCTACGATTTGAAAGCGAGCAGTGGCAACACTTTTCGAAATAAAGCAGATTTTCATCTTCAGCATGCAAGACTGTTGCCACTTAGGAAATTGAGGGTGAAAATTAGCGTTTTGCCGAGTTTCTGATTAATAGGTCGGCTAATTAAAGCCGGACAAAGGTGAGAATGGTCGAAATGACTATCTACGAATTTTTGGAATCCAGGGATATCTCCTCGATGCTCAACTCCCGTTTAGGAGGAGATAATGCCACAAACAAACAAATAAACAGACAGGCTCCACAGATTTTAATAGTATAGACTACCGGGCAAGCCCGCCAACTGAGCGGGCTGCGCCCGCTTGTTCGCCGGGATTCGAAAGTTGGACAGAGCTAGTATAGATTCTTGTGAGGTAGTTAAGATCTTCCTATCATCTGCTGTTGTAGTGAACGGTCAGCATAACTTTCTGGCACAATGAAAACTGCATGTTTGACTCAGGACAAGGCACAATTTATTTGGCTCTCTCCAAAATGTCTACTTTCCAAAATCAATTTAATTTAAGATCGCTTTCCAGAAGAAATGATAAAGGTCGATTATTATTTCATTCCCAAATGAAAATAAATGCTTAATACCCTTAGTTAACAGTAAATAAACACTAAGGACTTCTTAGAAAAAAATTATAATAATAATGTTGCTTTTGTTACTGGAATTTAACATAGACAATTTATTCTGCTTCGTTCTAAGCAAATTTTTGGATAGCCTAAATCAATTCCTTGACTCTCTTTCTAGTAGTTGTCCTTTTCTATTCTTAAAATAGCCCTCACTGAGTTAAATTCACTAGAAGCAAAAATGTAATTTTACGACGCGACATTGGAATGGCAATAATGAATTCGCTAAAACACATGCCTCTGTTTTACAACCTCAAATAAAAAAAATGTCAGTAGCTACAAGAATAAATGAAAATATGATTATGTCAGTGTTCCAGCATGCATTAACAAGCTTCGTTCCGTGTCAGGATCAGCTTCAAACAAAAGTTCAAATGTTCGCTAGGTATTATTGAAAACTTCATCAAGTTCTTTTTAAGCTAGATTCTAAATTTCCAGGCTTGAATTAAGATTAGATAATCTAAGAATACTTTTTTTTCCCAACGATGTCTTATACCATTATCTCTAAGAGTGTTGACCTTTTTTTTTTATTAAGATAATGTAAAAAGATGTTAATTTTACATTCATTAACGTCTAAAATGACGTTTAACAGACGATGCTAATAAAGCATGTTAATCCCAAAGATGAAACATTCATCCAAATTAAACAGTGTTTCTAAAATTTTATCGAAGACTTTCGGTTATATCATAAATGCCAGTGCCTGCATGTATTTCTTCAGCTCAATACTTAATTTTCCAAACTTATTTTAACAATCATCATCGCATTCTGAACATATTCATCGCTGCATATTTTGGTGGAATTTTTTTTGTTATTTAAAACTCTTTGTTGTTAATTGATTAATCCCTCACCTACTATAAAAATACTCCTCTGTTCGAATATTTCTCGGTAAAGTACATGTATAACAGATGTGAAACTATAAAAGAGGTGTGAAGTCATGTCACGTGCGTGTAACTTCCAGTAACTGGATTTGGCCATTAGAAATGTTAGCATGTTCCACACAGAAGAAAATCCCACAGTTTTCTCTTAGTAAGATGGATCTGAGTGTGAGAATATTTTAGAAATGCAAGTTATCCAATGCTACTCATCGTCACGGCAAATATTACAAACAATAAACGTTCTACCAATGCTTTTAATAATGATAGACCTCCATGTGTTCTTCTCTTCTATTTGCTTCTTCATTCATTAATTGTTTATTGTATTTCATGCACTCACCATATGCAATGCTATATTTGATCTACCAAACTTCATTCTGGAAGTGTATCTTCGTTTGGATGACTTCATGACGGGAGAAATGGCAAATGGCTTTGGCCTTTTCCTTCTCTTCCACACCATCATGTTAGCCGTTATTCTACGTTATGTTCTTCTACCAGCGCAGCTCTATACAGGATGGGGCAAATACCTAGGCGTCTGATCATGTGGCTGAGTTCACTCAAGCACCAATGCGTGTATTCCGATGAATGACGACATAGTAATTTTTAGCATTTCAAATAAAACTATTTTAGATGCATTTTTTTCTGATTTTTTTTTATTAAACACAGTAGTCTTCAGTCAGCGACGCGAACTGGTTATCAATGCTTATCGCATTCGCGTTAATGAAGTCCGTACATATTGTTGCATTCTTACGGATTCATGGATTTGGAGTGATTAACGACAACACTTGATGAAGAATGAAAACACAATTTATTAGCAAATATTACTCAGGACAGCTCCAAAAACACTTTCACAAGCGTCGAAAAACTACAACAAACACTCTGAAACAATCAGCAACACAACCTTCAGGCTATCAGGCTATAACGGTGAAGACATCTTCACGGCAAAGCACTAGAGTACAGCTCCCGATTCGGTTCGGTCGTTCTCGGAACCCAACGTACTCTCGAGACTTTACACGCTACAACTCGCGATGCACTCGCCGATACACTCGATAGCCTCAATGATACACGCTCTTGATGCACCAACTCGCGATACACTGACGAGATACCTCAACACTAGACTGCTACTCCGCCTATGAGCAGGTTTTATATAGCTTTTAGCCTGCCTTCGAGAACATTCTGGGCCAAACCGGTAAGAAATCGTTCCAGTATGTTCTCCGTCCGTCTATGGCATATCACTAATTTTGTTGCCAAATGGCATATGGCAACCATGCCTTCTCTTGCCGTTTCCTGGCAATCCTAAACTCGCCTTGCGGGGAAGCTATCTTACTGCAGCTGGGTATTTCGTAACAATATTAAAGAAGGTTAAAAAAATAACTTTCTAGACACATGGAAAAGTAAAGACGTAATTATGAAATCATAACATGAGAACAAACTTTAACGCAATTTAATGATTTCATTTTGCCTGTGATTGATTCTTTTCTGCATAATAATAATACTTCTGTACATTTATTTCCATGCAGGTTTATTTGAACTTATTATAAATATTATTTGCTGAATAATACCAAATATTATACGCAGTATTTTAGATTATGTGAAATTACCAGATAATTACAAAATAATCTGAAAACATTTTAAAGAAGCTATTCTTTTTTTGAAAATCTATTACATTAATTTTTTGTGACATTTCTAAAAAAACATACAGTTTTTTTAAAAACGATAAATTTTTACAGAATATTTTTACCACTTTTCAGATCTTTCGCAAAATCATCTCTCACCTATTATTCGCTATTTAAACACTTAGCGAACATTAAATTTCCCTCCACTAATAGTTAACGCCATTTCCTTCCTGTCTGGCTCAGCAGTTTTAAGTCCATTTACATCATGCGTTTGAGGCCATTGATTTTACAGTCTCGTAATATGGTTTTTCTAATTTTATGTAAAACTGTATCCCTTTCAATCCGTCAAGGTTTAAACTGGAATTTGGAGCCGTGATATTGATTTCCTGGAATAGCTTCCACAAAGTTTATGTCGCAATTATTTTTTTAAAATCTCCTTCTCACCTTCTCTTACACATATTATATAGTCCTGCAATATTTATGTTTTCACGAAATTTAATAGCATTAAATATTGTCTTACGATGAACAGGGGAAAACTAACTGTCTGTCTAAGAGTTAGGAGATTTAAGTTAGAATATTCTATAAGAAGCTAAACAAGGGATGCTTGAAAATGCATTAAAGGAAGAATCTTCGTTTTTTAGTGACTAAATCAGCGTTTCTAGTAATTTCATGTACCATTAGCACTTTGTCAAAACAGACTGGCAATGGACTTCTTTTATTTTTATTGCTTTCCATTACAATTTTTTGTTTTCCTGTTACTTTATAAGTTTATAAATACACACCTATTAATATTTTTGTTATACTTTTATCAAAATTACCTGCTTTTAATATTTCGAGAACAGATAATTTCAGTAAAGGATTAATTAAGTTAAATCTTTTTAAAGACTTTTTATGCGAGCATAGATATAGTAATATAACTTGCACCGTTGATTTGGCAGTGGAGTAAAACCTGAGGGTAATTTGCTAAAATAAAACATAAAATTTCCTTTTAACACTCGGAAAATCAGACAGTTTTAAAGAATG
>KK117255.1:577201-600918 GCA_000611955.2 Stegodyphus mimosarum
GCAATACAGTGATTTTATACACTCTTTTTCTGCTGCTATGAAGAGAGGGGAAATTTTAGCAATCTGACACAATGCGAGCTCTTCTAGTTGTGAAAATATGAAGTTTTCCAACATGTCTAAGTATACGACTGATGAGACCGTCTTTTCTGTAAAAACGAAAAGGCCCAATGACTCGGCCGTGCATTAGTCCACACCACACATTAACCTTTGGGAATCCCTTTGTGACTCACGGTATTTATGGGGGTTTTCAGATCCCCATATACGCACATTATGGCGATTAACAATGCCAGAAAGATGAAAGGATGCTTCGTCGGAGAACATTATGCGCTTCAGAAATTCAGCATCGATCAAATAAAACATCACACACAAAAGTACTAGAACAAACACATCCAAAGTAAACATAACATTTCAATAGTTTCCAAAAGCAAAAGAGAGAAAAATGCAATTAATAAGCAGACGATATTTAGGAAAGTACAGATATTTAGACTGGAAAATGAAATTATCTGAAATGAACCACACGCGCAGACGATATTTACAAAAGTAAAGATATTTCAAACCTGAAAAGGAAAATATATAAGTTATTCCATCAATAGATGCCCTAAGTTTGTTTGTATCTTCATTATTTTATGTGTTATTAAACATCAAAATGGGTCGGGGACTTTATAAACACCCTGTAGTTTTTATCTATCTATCTATCTCTGTATACATATATATAATATTGAAAGCATGTTATCGGCGGTATGTTATTACCAGATAAACAGGTGAAAGTGCATGGGGCACCACAGACTTTACTACACAGAACAGGTAAAGTCCCAGTACTCTAACCAACTAGAGTTTGAAAAACTCTAGAATAGACTGCATGCTTTTTCTTCTAAGGAACATTGGAACGATTCATTTAAACGCAAGAGGATAATTACATAAAATTAATCGAAGTTACGTAACACAAATTGTTGAATATACTCATGACAGTATCGGATTACGTAAATACAACAGAGTTGATACTTTGGAAATGGCTGCAGTGGAGTTTTTAGTCGAGAAGTATATGGGGTTTGACTCTGCTAATATATTGGAGTGTCTGGTTCTTGTTATTTGAGGATATATATACAGATAAAATTGTACTGAGCTGAGATTTTTCAGCAGCCCTAAGTCCAAAGTTCATGGGCTTAGCTCAGTACATTTGTTGATTTGAAGAATTATGGGAATTGTTGATGTTGCTCGGAATCTGTTATTGGGTTGTAGGTTTAGACATTGCGTGTTAAGAAAACAGATGCGAAATGCGATGTGTTCAGAACGAAATTTTAATTCGAGTGAGTTAATTTCGGTTTGGTATAATTTTGATTGGCTAATTCAAAAATCTCTGAAATTATTATTGGCCGTTTTAGTTTGTAAAACCTTTTAAGCCACTAGCGTTACGCAAACGTCATATAATATGGATTAATCTGTAAATAACGCAGTCCAGGAATGTCTATTATAAGCAACTACTTTTTTAGAATAGAAAGCGGAAATATATCCAAATTAAAATGCAGAATTAAGGGGCTATTCAAAATTTAAAAGTTATAATAAATCTGATGTACGTATTTTTATTTTATACACACACAGACACTTACATACATATATACGAATATCGTAAGATAACATAAAATTTGACTAGTTGAATTTAACTATTACCTTACACACACACATACACATAATATACCATATATTATATCTTACGATATTATGAATATTATTAGATAAGATAAGATTTGACTATTTGTACTTTGGGGATATTCAAATAAAAGCATTCAAAAATGCATATCATAATACATGGGATTTGATATTTTAATTTTTATTCTGTTCACATTAAAGTGCACTGAAGGTACTCTGATGAAAGTAATAAGATGAATACTATGTTCCTAAAATTATATCAAAAACCAATATTGAAGGTGAGACTTTTATTGCAATTACAATGTAATTTTTACGTTAATGCAGTTGCCATTTCTTGGAAAGTAGGTTAATGATAACCGTTTTCAAAGTAGTTGCATTTTTCCATGATTTAGAAATCTCAAAACAAGAGGAGTGGCAGATGGCTTTCCTTTGTTTATAGTGGCAGTTATGACACAATTGCGACGTCATCTTTTCTCAAGGACACTTTTCATTTTACATTGAAAATCGATGACATAAATTTGACAGCAACGTTCGGTGACAGAAAAGCTATTGCGTCTAATAATGCAGCTGCCCTTAGCCAGCTGCTTATTGTTCACTAAAATCAACAACTTCCACTGAAATGCACAAAATTAAATCTGTATCGTACAATTATTATGAAATGATAAGTTGTAACTATAAGTTTACGTACTCAAAAGAAATCTAGAGCTCCAAAGCTGGAAAATTTTATTTATTCGAGTCCAGATTTAGGTAAAAATGTCAGAAAAACCCATTTCCTGTTTTGTACTGAATCAATCAAATTACGGTTTTGACGTATAAATTACGTTACATTCTTTACCATCACGCTACATTCTGTTAAAAATTACGGTACATTACGATACGTTCTGCATTACGACACATTCTGTATCAAGGCCTTTGTAAATATTGTGCATATTTTAAGAGTCATAAGAACCTTAAGCTACGCAAACAGCTAGTTCCCAGAATGATGCCATTCAAAATAGCATATGGTCTTATCTTTCAGATCATAGTTGTAATTGTTTGATAGAATGAGCTATTTAAAATCAATGAATATGCTCCTCAACAAAGTGTATTTTAAAAATATTTTTAATATTTCTAATTCATAAAGCATTTGACTGGTGTAATTGACACTGGCTATCCAAATGATTATTCTTATGAACATATGCGTCAATATTATAACTACTAAAACATGATTTCTTCGCCATAAGATATGTATCTTTGTCTAAAACAAATGCTTTTGCAAACATTCCTTTTCTTATTCCCCATTTAATTACTATAACGATTCGCACATTGTATTGTATAATTTTTCAGATATTATATTAAAATCACGGAAATAAGATTTTGTTTTAAGACTGTGTTTGCTTATATCTAGGAGGCTATATAAAAATATACTGTCAGTGTACCAGAATACATATGAATATAATTTTGTAATGAATAATATATAAAATCAAGCAATTCAGTAATTCTGTACCAGGTCCATAGCGCATGGTTAACTGAAACAACTTGTGCTAATAAAAATAATGCTATAAACTTTCGTAAAGTCATCAGTTAAATATATGATAAGTGAATGAAATTTAGTTTATGACTATTTGATGTATTTATCAAAAACTAAAATTTTTTTTTTAAATCGTTTGGTTTACTTAACTGAATTTTAAGTTTTGCTTAAAAGAAATACTCGGAGAACTGGCTATGCACGATGGCATTAAAAGATAAATCAAAGGTATTTCGTTTCGTGGCAACGTTAATGCTTCGAAAGCACACGTATGACAACAGCATGTCAACGTAACATAACATAATTTAAGGTAACGTATAACGTAATGTCCACAAATTTCTGGTAAGATTTCGTTAATGACATTTCTGGAACCAAACGTTGTAACTGATATATCATATATACCATTGCTTAAACACTAAATATAAACCCCGAATTGATGCAGGCTTTTATTTCGTTATCCAATTATGCAACTATGGCAACGAGAGCTATAAAGTTGCGAGACCTGCAGCCGATTAATATGAATGCAAACGAGGTTACGCCCGTCTTCTATTCAGCAAAATTAGTATTTAGAATAAATAGCTAATAAGAGAAAACTTTCGATTCATAACGTATTTGATATGTTTCTCAAATCTCTTTCTTACACACAGATATTTTTATTATATATCGATAAATTGAAAAGTTTACTATGATTCGACAGTTTTTGAAAATAAGTACTAACTGCGCAAATTTCAGCACGAACTGATATGAGTAAGGAAATTAATTAGTAAACCAGCCTATATGTATTCAATAACTCTAAACACGTATTGACTATATACATCTGTATATATATATATATATATATATATAAATGTCTGTTTGTGTGTTTGTTCGCGATTAACACAGTCATTACTATAGCTATCGTAAACAAAATAGCTAAAATCAGAGATATTAATTAAAAACTCTGAAAACGTTAATTTTCGCCCTCATTTTTCCGCGTAGCAACAGTCTCGCACGCTTGAGATAAATATCTGCTTTATTTCGGGAAGTGTTGTTACTGCTCGCTTTCAAATCGTTAAGTTTGTTAATACAAAATTTCTAAGTTTTACAGTGAAATAAAAATAGCATTGTTAAACATTAAATACATTATTCCCGATTCAAAAAATTCGTGGGAAGCCATTTCGGCTGTTCTCATCTTCGTACTACTTCCGAGATTTTAATTAAGTACTCTAAAAACATTAATTTTCGCACTTATTTTTCCGAGTGGCAACAGTCTCCCGCGCGTTGGAGATGAAAACGCTTTATTTCCAAAAGTGTTGCTACAGCTCGCTTTTCAGATCGTAGAATTTGTTAATGAAAAAGTTGGAAATTTTACAAAATCTGTAAATATAAATAAGAATATCTGTTTGTGTGTTTATTCGCGTTATTGATTTCTGATCAATAATGATCCATTTTTTGCCACATTTAATCGACTAAAATCGAATATAGGTCAAATAGTGGATGGAACTTGAGCTTTTATGACCATTTGATTAGAAAGACGGAAATCATTAAAAACTGCGTGCCATTGTTGCCATTGAGAGTGAAGTAGTTTATTTTTCCATCGAGTTTTGTATGTGGGTTCCATATTGTATGAGACGGAAAAATGTATCAGTATGAATCGTATTTTTTGCATCGTTATTACAAAAGAATTACAGCTCTCTGCCGTTAGATACATTACTTTAAATCTAACTTAACTGGCACCGGGTACTAATTTAATACAAAATTTTAAACTATTTAATCTATAGCTGATAATCGCAGGTGATTTTCTAATACCGAATTTTCGTGAAACGTGCAACCGTAACGTTCGTACTTACGTTCAATCTGACTACCAGGTAAATCTTCACAAATCCAATAACGTGAAGGTATTAGAACAAACTTTATTACAGTGTATTTACAAAACATATACATCGCAAAAAATTTGTTACAGTTCTTCATTTGTTTTTACATGGGACCATTTTTTCTCTTTTACTCAGTTCTCAACTGTTTTTATTTCAAAATCATCTACATTACTCGAGCGCTGTTAATCAGCGCCCTCTGTGTGTCAGCTCGTGGTTTCGTAACAAGCGTCCCCGCTAATAATCATGATTGGGTAGTGATGCATTTCTTGTTGAAATGCGCCTTAAGCAGCAATCCTACCAGCGTGGCTTTTCTAAATTCCATTAGAATTCTAAGCGAAAGTATAAGCTATTATTTTATTTCCTTGTGTCATCTTGTTGTGTTGTGATTAGCCAACTGAGGTTCTAGTAGTCTCTAAAGTTATGTTACGCACATATCCCTCTAATTTTTATTCTTAATTTCACTATGAAGAAATTTTTGTGTTATTTTTTAGTTAGACCGATATTAAGTTGTGAAATCAAGCAAAATTTAATCTCTTTACCGACATTAATTTTATCGAAAAGTAAGCATTTCTAAATAACCTGACTTAGCATTTCCCCTTTTTTTCAGTTACTAAAAATATTGTCCAGCTAAAATAAATCACCTAAATGAACAAAATGAAAATGAATAACTAATAAAATGTTTAGAAATAATACTTACGTTATAGAGCTATCAATTGAACGAAACGAAAAGGGAATTATTAAACGTCTTAATGCCAGAACTAAGCCAAATATTCTAGCGAGCGCAAGGCTAATACACTCACGTTTGTGAAAATTGCAACACCATGAAGGACTTACGCGAGTGAGCTGAAATTTTCAGGAAATGCAAAGTAGCGCATGATATGCAAATGATTAGAATTGCAAATCCGTAGCGCATGCGTATGCTGAGCAGCGCCCTCTGAACGGCTGATGGATCCGAATAAATAGACGGCTGTAGCGAGGCGTGTATGGTTATCTGCTATTATCTGCTAGTGGTAAACGTTAACTCAATCTGTACTTATGCCTCGTCGACGAAAGAGAGCGAGATTTGAACAACTTACAGAGTTTGAACGAGGGAGAATCATCGGCCTTCGTGAAGCTGGATTGTCGTATCGTGCAGTAGCCTCTCGTGTGCAGCGTAACAGCAGCACAGTGATGCGCGTTTGGAAGCAGTGGACGGACGAGTGTCGGACAACTCGGAAATCCGGGAGTGGACCCCGAAATGTGACGTCAGCTCGCGATGATAGACACCTGGTCCGCATGGCGCGGACGGACCGTACAGCTTCCTCTAGACAATTGGCAGCACTGTGGTCAATAGCTACAGGTGTTTCATTGTGTGCTTCATCAATTCGTAGACGTCTGCTGCAGTGTGGACTGCGCGCACGGACTCCTTTATACAGGATCCCCCTAACGCACGACCATCGCCGCCTGCGGCTACAATGGGCCAATCAGCATAGAGACTGGCGTGCTGATTGGCAGCATGTCGTGTTTTCTGACGAATCCCGCTTTAATTTGTGGTACCATGATGGCCGCATTCGTGTCAGACGCTATGCCGGTGAACGCCACCTTCCGGAGTGCATTATCGAACGCCACAGTGGACGAACACCCGGAGTTATGGTCTGGGGCGCCATAGCATATCATAGACGATCTCAATTGCTACGAATTGTGGGCAATCTGAACAGCAACCGGTATATCCGTGAAGTTCTACAGCCCGAAGCTGTTCCCTTCCTTCAAAGCTTGCCAGGCGCTGTATTTCAACAGGACAATGCCCGCCCTCATACTGCTCGGATTGTTAAATCCTTCTTTGCAGCGCAGCAGGTACAGCTTCTTCCTTGGCCTGCGTGTTCCCCGGATATGTCGCCAATTGAACATGTGTGGGATGTCATTGGTCGGCGTCTTGCTCGTGATCCTCGTCCTGTTGCGTCTGCAGACGAACTTTGGGTACGCGTACAAACGATATGGAATGCTCTTCCTCAGTCAGACATTCAAACTTTGTTTGACTCCATGCCACGTCGTGTAGCAGCACTTATTGCGGCGCGTGGTGGCCACACAAAATACTGATTCTGATCTCTTGTTCTTGTTTGTTTGCTTTGAACATTTAATCATTTATTTGTACCACTACCACTCAACTGTGTATTAAATTGCATTCAATTATGACGATTCCTTCTTGGTGTTGCAATTTTCCCAAACGTGAGTGTAGTTCTAAATAGTTCCAGAGTCAGTGCTAATAGTGCATCTGCACGGAGCAGTAGAATTTAGAGGGGGCAAAATTCTAAGAATTTAGAAAAATTTTGGGCAGCAGAATTCGAGATTTGCAGAGATTGCACCAGCTGCAGAAAGCTTGTCGCTGACTCCGGGAAGATGTCAAGTAATTATGAAAAAATAAATAAAGCAAAGAAAGAAAATAAAATAAAGAAAGAAAGAAAAAATCTGAAAGCTTCTTCATATTTTATATTAGCCCAAAAGGGCGTTTTTTTAATGTTTTGTGTGTTACCTTTATTTATTAAATATTATGTTTTTGCATCTAAAACATAAAATTCAGTTCAATAGTAATATCGCAAAATAATTTTAAAATGATCATATCTTTAGAATTATTTCTTGACATAATCTTTAAAATTTCCGATACACAGTCTCAAGCGCCGGAGATAATTTCTCCCCCCCCCTTCCCGTACAGTGTTGCCATTGCTGGCTTTTAAATCGTCGAGTTTGTCAATCAAAAATTCGCTAAAGTGTTACAAAATATGAAAACGATAATAAAACAAATTCCAAATTTGAAATTTCGGCTTCCAGATGCTCATATTCGCAGGAGGATTACGTTATTCAAAATTTGATAATTCTAGGCACCGTTGTTTTATTCCATTGCAAGAAACATATATGCATTTATGCAGATTCTTTATTATTTAATTTCTTTAAATATAATACAGGGCGATAATATTGGGGGGCAACAATTTGAAAAGTGAACCGACATTTATAGTGAACCAACGCAAAATGCCCAAACGAAATTAATAGCCCTTCTGGACAAACGCCCTTTTCTCTAAAAATAAAATTACTATTGTTGTATATAAATTTACGTAGTATAGATGAAGAGTTCTTATTTATTTATATATTTATTATTATGATTTGTCCAAAGGGGCAATCTGCCGAGAATGACTACTGATTTCGTTTTCGCATTTTCCGTTGGTTCACTATAAATGTCGGTTCACTTTTCAAACTGTTGCCACCAAATATTATCGCCTTGTATTATATTTAAAGAAATTAAACAATGAAGAATCTGCAAAAATGTAAATATTTTTCTCGCATTGTGAAAAACAACGGTACCTAGAGCCTTCAAATTTTGAATATTGAACCTTTCCACCCGAATATGCGCATCTGGAAGCCCATATATTCGGAATTTCGAATTTGTTTTATTATTTATTTCCTATTTTGTAAAACTTTAACGAATTTTTGATTAACAAAACGATTTCAAAGCGGGCAATGGCAACAATCTACGGAAAAAACATTTTTATCTCCGCAGCGCGAGAATGTGTATCGGAAATTCTAAAGCTATGCTCATTTTTAAAATCATTTTGCAATACTGCTATTAAACTGGATTTTATGGTTTAAGTGCGAAGAACATGATATTTGATAAATAAAGATAACACAGAAAACGTTAAAAAAGCGCCCCTTTGGGCGGTATGTACAATCTGAATGCTTTCAGATTTATTATTATTATTATTATTATTATTGGTATTTTATTTTGCCAGTTACGCTGTTAGATTATAAAACAAGATATTAATTGTTTTAGAGACTTTTGAAGTTGTTGCAATGAAAATTATTCTAGGAGAAGAATTGTTTAACATAGTTGATTCTCTATGGAATTCTGACTTGCAACATCTTTCATTCTTACTCCATTGTGTATGAAACTTTGAAATTAAACAACAAGTTATCGCCCACACGTCTTGTGCTTAAACGAAACATATCTAAATTAACCATAAACACAATCTCGTAACGGCTTCAATTTCTATTAGACCCAGTGAGGAACTCCAACTGGAATCTGCATTTGCAATTAAAATCTAAGGCTTCGGTGTTCAGCCTTTTAGAGCCATGTAATTGCTCTGACACGGTAAACAATGGCGCTTTTCCGAGCTTGCCATTCATATTATATTAAATATTTAATCAATCACACGTCACTGTGAGGTGATTTAACAAGCAGTTGGGAGGATTTTGGGCCACACGATTTCGTGTTCTGTATTATTTGAGACTCAATATTGTTACCGTTAATGACGTATCATAATTATAAGCGTCATTGAATTGTAATGTGTTTATAAAGTATTAGACATTTAGTACTCTCTGATATCAAAATTAAAACAGCTGCAAACTGATATGATTCGAATATAGATAATTAGTTTTATAAACATATCGTTATGACACTACTGCATCGAAGAGCTACTTCGAAAAAAAAAATGGAGTTTGATTTTTTATGTTTTAGTTTAATATTTGAAAGCTTAGATAAATATATTTACAGGCCCATATATATAAAAAAGTTTATTCATAAGGAGCAAGGATTTTTTTCTCGATGGGTCACATTTTGAAATTTTACTTTTTGTAAATAATGGTGTAAAAAAAATCTATCCAGCTGAAATTGCAATATAAAATGCTATTTTTAATAGAATTTTATGACGGAATTAAAGGATAATGAATGGATGCTATAATAAAAGTAATGAAATAAAAAGTGTTAAAAAACGAAAAAAAGAAGATGGGAAAACGTTTCGTAATTTGATGATGAAATTATATAGAAAAAGTAATTTTATTATTAGTAATTTAATTTCATACGTCATGAATTAATTTTGGAAATTAATTGCAAAGCAAAACTTTTTGTAGTCACATTATGGTATACTCATAGCATTTTCTTGAAGGAACATATGGATTAAGAGAAGTAAAATTTCATATACTTAACTCACTGATATTGACTCGAGAAAATGCGATGACGGAGTTAGGGATTATTAATTATGATAAAAGAAGGAAATGCGTAAATTAAAAGTCCAATGTGAACGCTGCATGACGACCACTACATTTTATGCTACACTTCATTTAAAGTTATTTATGTAATAAACTGATCTCTCAAAGCAAGTTGAAAAAGACATCGAAAATTGCAAATTTTGAAATCGTCCCTTTTTGTCGTACGAGAATCAAGCTCCTTATAATTTTATTTTTCATAACGAGTATAAAACATTTACATATATAAGTATAGGAACTGGGAGACCACATTAAAAGTCAGATTTCATTAATTGCCCAAATTTTTTTTTAAAATATGACATTGTCGAAACATGAATATTTTTTTTTATTTAAAACACTTCTAGAATTGGAAGTATATGAAAAGGACTGAGGATTTCGAAAAATAAAGGCACAGTAAGGCTTACTTTTAAGCCAGGTAAGGAGAGTAGGTGTGTGTGCATACAGTTGGTACTGCTGATTACAGTAAAAAATAGAGATGCACAAGCAGATATTATAGCAGTCCTATATACAAAATTCCAGCGTTCTACGGCTAGTTATTTTTGTGTCATGCGATATACATAAGTACAGAAAACACGAGAAAAAATTCCTTTTGAATTCATTTTAAATCCATTTTATAATTTGTTTTCTTAAAAAGAGTTCTTTATTCTGTCCTCACGTACAGACGTCACCCCCCCCCCCAAACAAGATATGTATATATCATTATGCATCAATTTATCTTTAACATTTATGATATTATGTAAAATTGTCAGGACTGAGTGTTCGGTGCATATTCTTTGAAAACATCTTCGTGACAGCTTAAAGTCCTGATCTGGAACAGGGAGCTGAATGCAGCTATGTCCTGGTGGTAGATACTGTGATTAAGTGGTAGAAGAACTGCACTTGAAAGGGATTTAAAATCCTCTTTTATTAGATCACAATTATTTACAATCACTTCCCAACTCGGGAGGGATACACAAAGTAAAGACCACACTTGGGTCTAAAATGAACAATCAAACATAAACTAAAACTAAATAGAAATTAAATAGTCGTTGCTCGTAGAGCTGTACGCGAGGTTGGCCTCTAACTAAATGGTGCGTAGCAAGATTTACTAATACTGACGCACTTGGATTTATTTCAATAAGTAATCACGTAAAGCGCTATGGCTTAGAATTTAAATGCTAGCTGATCAGGCGAACGTCGAATAGAGTGACCGTGATCTGAGACTAAAAGCTCTCTCACACTGAGAGGTTTCTACCTCTGGTTTAAATAGAACTTGGCTCCACTTCAAATTAGCATAAAGCTGAAAACGCGCGCTTCTTCTAACGGGAAGTTGAAAACGAGAAGGGATAGAAAGATTTAAATTAAAATAAAACTTTGTTAGTTTAACTAAAACCTTACAAATGAAGATTTTCACGATTACGATATTTCTTTTACTTCGTATAAGGAAGTAAAAATGTATGCAAATTGTAAACAAAATTGTGTATACTATCGACTAAGTTCTACATTTCCTAACTTGGAAACAATTAGCGAAAGGAATGAAAGTATATAAACAAAGGACATTCAAGCCCTTGCCCTCCATTCAAGCGCTTGTTATCCAATGATTACGAATTCAGCTAGCAACTGAACGATCTGTGCCTTAATTTCTCGTTAAGTTACAGTAGACTTTTCATATTTACATGTCTGTAAACATGATAAAAAGAATAGTTTAAAATCTTGTAAGGTTTATCCTAATTTCATTAACAGTTATTTTAAGTTATGCACCTTTGCTATCTATTCTAATTTCGGCTTGCAGTTTCCTACCAGAATGTAATTTCAGAAAGACAGTTAATGCAAATGAGTAACAGTACTATTTAAGTCGATGTTTCGCCGACTTCGAGAGAGAGAGTCTGATTTTCCGACTAGCGCGCGTTTGCCTTTTGGCTACGTGCTCTCTTAGCTACTACGCTCGGCCATACTTTAGACCCTTGCTTGGCTTCCTCGATTTAATTAATACTTAGGGGCCAACTACTTAGAAACCTGATAGCTTCGGCTATATCTTTCAGATAGCTTTAGTTAAGGTTAGTTTAGTTTTAATTCATAATTATTTAAGTTCAAGCCCAAGTGGAGGCTTTGTGTATATTCCGAGTTAGGAGTTAATTGTAATTATTCTGAAAAATAAAGGGTAGTTGACCCTGCTATTAAGTCTTACGTGTTCATTCACACACTTAAGTGATTATTCGCTTGTTAGTGTTTGTGGGGTTCTAAGATTGAGCATTGGAATCAAATAAGTAAAACCCCACAACCTTAAGCGGTACCATTTGAAACATCGTGAAACAAAGAGATTAAACTAAGATGACAAATTTAGTATAGTTTGACCGTCTGAAACGCAACCTTGGCTAGCAATCTACCAAAACCTACAGACTCCTCCAGGGGGTTTACTACTTGCTGCGATGTGAAAGGTCACCTGAAAGACTTCTCTTCCCCGGAAAGAGGGAATTTACACACTCGAGGGAAAGAAACTCCCCATCCTTCTACCCTATTTTGAGAATAATTCGGTCCGAATGGCGCATGCGTGTTTGGGCTCACGGTCGCTGATGAGGCTGTAGAACTACTGGTAAACAAAGAAAATAATTGACCAGATTATGACATTTATAACTTTGTGGAAAATGCAGTCATCTAGGTGAACACAAAAGAAAACTCAAAAATGTAAATGACTACGATATCGAACTGTATAATGGCCTGAAATTTCAAAAACTAATTATTTCTCAATAACAAGATATTTTAGAAGTTCACTACCAAACACACTCATCGGTCGAAAATAATATATGCCTGAAAATGCAACATGTTAAGAAAGTAGTATTTCAAAAATAATGCTGAATAAAAAAAGTTAAAATTCTGTTTGCAAAAAACTGAAAACGGTGAAATGTAAATGCATTTTAGTCCAAATGTGTTGACGAAAACTCGCTGTGATCCCAATCATTTCGAATTCTTTTTGCCCTTACCAAACAAATATATATGCAAAATAAATAAATGTGGTATTTTAATAATATTCTTAAATTTTCTGCTGTCTTGAATAAAAACTTGAATGTCTTTCAATATTTTCTTTTCAGTTCAGCGAAAATATCTTTAAACAATACGTTTGCTTGGAAAGCATACCATTCGACCAGAAAGATTTAAATATTTTAATAAAAACTGATTTGATGCATCTGCCAACAACAAAACAAAATCCCTAGGAAAGGATAAGATAGCAGTGGGTTAGAAAGTAAATACCGTTATCCAACCGAAAGGGGTAAAAAAGAGAGGGGAATAGCAGAATATGACATATTTCTCATAGTGAAATCCCATTTATTTGCTTGCACTAAGTATTTTAATGCTTCTTGTGTTTGTATTTAACAAAGTATAAAATGCTCATAGATATTTTTCCAATTCTTTCATAAAGAACGCATACCTTGAAGAAGACTTGACGTAATCTATCATGAAGTATTGTTTTATATCTGTAATAAACTTTTATATGCTTTTGTCCTTTTAAGCAGGAACAAAATCCTTATTTAAACGAAGACGTTAATATAGGATTTAAAAGCTTTTTGTAAATTTTTGCGTTGTATTTTGTGAACGTTTTTGTACTCAGAAATAAAAAAGTCCAATTGTTATTTCTTAAATAAAAAAGAATCTCCCTCACACAAAAGGAAAAGTTAGTTTCTTTCGCTCTTTTACGTTTTTTTTAATTCCTTTTCAGGGACGATTTATTAAATTCAACTCAAGAAAATACAAAATAGCAGAAAAAAAAAGTAGAACAGGGAATTTAAAAAGAAAAAAAATCTCACGAGGAGGAGAGAAAAAAGTGCAATAATAGCTGCATAATGGTTTTTCAAAGACGAGCGGACACCGATTGAAATTATTGAGGGTTTGGTTACTGCTTCCAAGAATTCATTTTCCGAGATTAATAAGTTGAAATAACTGGATGACTCATCACTTTCGTAGCTCAGTCTCTGAATGAAATTAAGGTATCTGTTTTCTTTGTCGTTTCCGCATTGTGACGTGGAATTACGCGGGCGGAATTGAGCTTCGATGATGATGCGGGCAATGAGTTAATTATTACTACGTGACTCATTTTTCTCTTACATAGATCCGCCGAGGAAACGGAAGCTGGTTCCGTGTGGGATTTGCACTGATATTGAGACACAATGCTTTCAGGTGTTTCCTATTTCTTACTGACATGTATGCAAAGAAGGAAAACAATGATAAGCGCAGTAACAAGAACTCTCATTATGCGGACTAGTTATAGCCGAGCCAATTTTTAAACACTCCAGATAATTGTGTCCTCGTTTTGACGTTCGAAACGTATTTAACTGATACTTTCGAGAGTTGCGATTATTACGCCACAATCCATACATCATTCTTCGCAAGTAAAAGCTACATACACTCTTCGCAGATGCGACAACATTGTGCGAACTGTTAGCTCTTTAACTTATCTTTCATTCAACTTCTCGGATAATCCATTTCCAACGTTTTGCCATTTAGCAAAACGTAAGATCTTTAATTTATATTTTAGATTTAGTCAATCTGTAATTCTTTAACAAAATCAGTAATTTCAAATCATCAGAACTTGTATTTATTTTTATCTGCTTGGCGAACATGACGTGTCCTGGCTAGACAGTGAGTTTGACTGCAGACTATGTCCTATGGAGTGTAGCAAAGACAACAAGATGAGAAGGGTTAAAATTATCCTTTATTTTCCCCGATTTCACAGGCGCTTCCGCACTTCGGGATACAAAGATCAACCACTTGTGGTTTGAACGTAAAAATATAAGACTACTAACTAAAATTTAAATAAGAGCTAACTTTTAATATTTTACACAGACGACTAACACTGAGACTGTCCTTTTAAATTACTACGTAGGTAGTACGCAAACTGCGGAAAACTACAATACGTCTTTAGCTTTCAAGAGGACTAAAACCTCTGGCTTTAAATGCGGACAGTAACTGATGGCAAGCTCGCGTGAAGTCTTGAGGTAAAACGGCTCACTCTCTCCCCTTTTACTCTTCTCTTTGCAAAATGCTACAACTTAAATACTTAACTGTTAGTAAGTACAATTTGCATAAACATATTCACTTGTTAATTCTGGCCGGAAGTAGAAAATAAGAGATGATAGTAAAATTTTAAAATAAAATAAACGTTAGTTGCCTCCGTAAGAATTTGTAATAGACTGAATGCACACAGAACAGTTGATAACTTGATGAAATTTATTTTATCAATTTACAATTATGAAACTTTCCACAAAAATGCTCGTACAGATTTTCTCAATATCACATAGTACAATCAGTAGTTAAACTGATTACAAACTACTAAGAACAAACTACTTCCCAAACTACTGAGAACAAAATACTTCGAAAACGCCTAAGAACTTTAAACACAGCGTAATGCAGAGCACATATAAAAAGCAAAGCTCACACGGGGATCTCTCAATACTCCGTACTCAACGCTGAACTAAATAACTGAGAAGCTGATATAATTTTAACCCGGCCACGAAGAAATTCTGATACCTTCCATTTTTCGAAATTACAGCAAAGCATTTGGAGGCATACGGTTACAGTTGTACAACGGGATTAATTATAGTTATTCAATTATTCAGTCAGTCAGGGATTCAATTATAGTTATACAGGTACCGAACAAAATTGTCTCCAAGTGTGGTGACTTTAGGCGATTTCTCGCGAAATTTAAAGACCAAAATTAGTATCCAAACACCATCGCCAACTTGGCGATATCTTGCCAATTAAGCGAGATAGCCATTTACTTCATTGTTAAAAGTCTTGTCCCTGTATTCTTATTTTCCTGACAGAGCTTCACTTCTTTAGATTTTCATGTTACATTATTAAAAAAAATACTATTTCACATATAATTTCACTGAAATTGTTTACATATACACAAAATTCCTAACATTCCCCCTTTTCTGGACAGGAAGTCACACTTTAAACTAAGGAACAATTAATGTTAGAATAACTTCAATAAATAAAACACAGCAAATCAAACTCTAAATCAATCAATAAATACTTGAATTTACAGATTTGTATACAAATAAGACCATGGTCTTAGTGTACCATTTACATTATATAATCTATGGAGACTATGTACTATGTCCATAGTAAACTATAGCCTATTATAATGAACGACTTTAAGCTTAAAATATAATGACTTACGGATCCGAACTACGATGCCATTCAACCTTTTTAGGACTGTGTAATGACCGTCCAGGTTGACTGTAGTTGTAACCCTGGGACCTTTGTGTCGGCTCTCATACAATTTGAACTTGGGAGTTTTCGGCTCGCATGCAATTCGAATTTGAAACCACACTAATATACTATGTAAAACAGTCTTCGGAAGGTGTGACTGCTCATAATATCACCTAGCGGTTATTTGGTACAATTTTAATTTGCCGCAGTATTTTTCAATCATTGTAGGGATGCGACAATCATGTAGGCGCAGTTGCCGAATTATGCCACTGAAGACTTATGCAGATATTCAAAGTCGAATATGTAAGCTTGCCACTTGCGTATCTGCGGAGCTATGATTGTGGAGCTGATATAAGCGCACGAGAGTTTTTCGGCGATTTGTTTGCTCGTATCCGTAAATGAGTAAAATGAGTAGCCACTCATGTACGGATGATGGGATGAGATGGAGAATTTTCTGTAGCTTAGAGTGAGGGCAGTCACAACCTCAGGGGCTGCAAACCTCATAGGACGCTGGATCCACATAGAGAAGACGTAGACAAGGTCGATCGATTCACAACGTAGATTGAGGATTTTTATTTGACACATTCAGCGCGGCAACATAGGACTGCTGAACTTCATAGTTCTCACGTGAGCTAAATGCTGCCGCTGGAACCCTAGTTTCATAGTCTACAGTTGCCTAAAGGCTTCATGAGATAAAGCTGTAGACCAGGAGACTCGCTATGTTCGTCCAGCTCACTGTAGCACACAAGAAAGCGTGTTTAGCATGGTGCATACAACATGCATTTTAGACCAGACTTTAGTGGAGCACAGTGCTTTTTGCAGATGGATCGAGATTCAGTCCGGACATTTTCATTCGGAACCTGTATCTGGAGAGAGCTTGGAACACGATACATTCCCTCCCTCATCAGGAAAAGAATCATTAAGATTATGGAGATGTAATTTGGGGGATTTGGGTAGGTGTTACGCTGGACGATAGCACACCTTTGCATGTGTTCGACAGAGGTTCTGTGACTGCTATGTGTAGACAGTAGATATTAGAGCCCAAGGTTCCTCTTTTCAGGGGTACAGTTAGTCCTCTGTCCCTGTTAATGAACAACAAGGCTCGTCCACACAAGGCTCAGCTGGTTGTAAATTACGTGGAAAGTGAGGATATTCCCCGCATAGATTGGTCAGCCAGATACTTTGACCTTAACCTATAAAGCATGTTTGGGACAGTCTTAGGAGGGCTATTTCATCTCGCCATTCCCATCCGAGAACCATCCCAAAGTTTACCTAGCTGCAGGTGTAGGATAGACAGCCACAGGAATTCCTCAACCGCCTTCTATTCAGTATACATTCAAGCTGTGCGACTGTCTGGCTCTGAGGAGGAGACCATACCCCATATTAGACTCATTTTTAGTTCGATATCAGACGTGGATTTTGGATATCTATGAACTATGAGCTTTACTTATAATCATGCGTACATAAAATGACTTGTTACATTTGATGACTGGTACATACATAGTTTCATAGTCTCATAGTCGACATACATGCCTTTCAGTCGTAGCCGAGATGGTTATAGTTGTTGCTGGCAAATAGATATGAAGTATAATAGACGGATGAAATTTAGAGACCAAACGTAGTTGCAGAGTCAAAACATAATTTTATTTCTAGATGAAAAATTTTTAGGGCAAATATTCTCTGTTACACATCACTATGGGTGCAATAAGTACCTCACAATTCTATAAACAACTCTTGTCATATTTTGAGACGATACAGCAAAGCAAGGAGATAAGTGCTAGTAGGGGGAAAGAGAAAGTAGAAAAAGCAAGTGCGTTTTGGGTTGGGGTTTTTATATAGTTGAATTCTTTGTTAACTTTCTGATCGGTGACTGGACAGGAGCTTAAGGCATTATTGCAGGATTAAAGATAATGTGGATTAGTTTTCAGATATGACACTTTTTTGATTCCAAACAATGGACGTTGCCAAGTTTAAATCAGGAATTAAAAAGACTCTTACTAAGTTAATAATTACTTTTCATACTTTATAGCTTACATATGCACTATATATATGTACAAAAGATAAGGAATACATAAGAAAAAAATTCTATTTCCAATAGGTAATAACCCTTTAAGTCTTTTTTTTTAATCTGGTTATTCCCCTTGTCTATTATAGAAATAGTAATATGCTTACAATAAATGTTTCTGATGATGATTTTTATAAGTAGATTTATTTTTATATAATTCTAATGATGAAGCACGTTCAATGGGAAAAGAGAAACTGAAGTTTCTTATCTAGTAGTATTGAAAAATATTCCAAATTTAGCATTTAATTAGTCAATAGAATTTATTTTCGACAAGCAGATAAGTAATGTTTTCCTGTCACTGCAGGTGTGAATTATTTTAAAATAGAATTGTATAAATAGAATTTCATGAAATGTTCAAAAAATTAAGAAGACTACTTTATTTTTCTTTCTATTTGACTAAACATTCTATGTGGGAGTTTGCTGCAGTCAGGTGGTTAAAGAATAATATCCAGTGATGAGAAAAATCTTGAGTTTGGTTCACTGCAACATGGAAAAACTAACCGAAACTAACTGAATGCACTTACACTGCTTATTGCACGACAATTTTTAACTCAGGATTACTTTCTTTCATAATGGTGTGATGGGAAAGCAAAAAGTAAGACGCTGTTTGAAGTGTGCTTGTATCTTCGAAACTACAAATGTTCAGTCAATCTAAATACATCGTTAAATAGATGACAGAGCACATTAGTAAATATATATTTTTTTAATTGGATAAAAGGCATGTGCATAGAAACGCGTCAAAAATAGCGAAATTTTGGTAAAGCTAGGGGCATACGCGCGACTTTGTTAGTAGCGAGGTCGTCTGGTAGATAGTGTGTTCGAGGGGCTTCAGCTGTATTTTTTTTTGGCCAATTCCATTCTATTTTCCTCTCTATACTGGGCGTAGTCATCAGGGATTACAGGCTTTTGCCAGTTGTCGTAACCTAGGTGTTCCTAAAAGTAAAAGACGTGGTTGAAAGGTCCAGAGGACAGGATGTTAAGATGAGAAGAGAGTGACTACAATGTCACTATAGTTGTGAAACATCGTGAGGTGGAGATTTTGCATATTAGTCTTCATAAAATAAATATTAATTGCAATAAATTTCATGATTAAATATAAATTATAATATATATATATATATACAATAATGAATGAAATTCAGTGTCGAAACACAGCCAAAGTCCAAATGAGAGGTCACATGAGTGAATAAATTCTTTTGGCCACGCCAGTGGTGTTGCGATTTATAGACATTTGACGAGTGTAGCATATATCGTACCAATGGAATTTACTGTTAAGCAGCGTAAGAGAATACAGGATTCAGAAGCAGGCGATATTTGTATGGTTGATGTAATTGTTAATGAATAGTCAAAATTTATTCTAGCATCCATCCGTATATATTCCTCCAACTCTTAATTCAGGAGATTTGAAGATGCTCTTGTTTAGTGCACTGATGAAATAAATATTCTGAGACTACTTTATTGATCGATGAAGATTTTACGGTAGATAAAGATGTTCCTATTATAATGATAAGGCATTTCAATGTAGACTCAAACAAAATGAAAAAGCATTTAATTTTATGAAACATCATTTTAATCTCAATACGGTGTCAGGTAACTATTCGAGTATACTTGGCAATTCATTTATAGATTTAACATTTACCAGGAACAAACTGCAGACATCTTAAATTATGTATCTTATTCCTCATATCATCGACCAAATTTACATATAGTCATTTTGAAAGAATAAATGTAAAAAATGAAAAATAAAGTAAATGTAGTGTCTTTTCGGCATGCGGGCACTCGACATATACGACTGGCCGAAAGTCATCTCAAGAGGTTGATGGTACTGAAAGAGGAGTGGGAGACCTTCGGACACACACAAAGATATATACACGGAAGTTACTTTAAACTTGCGTAACTTACAAACGTAACACACATACACATATATATATACACAATATATATATATATATATACACACATATATATATGCGTGTGTGTGTAAAATCTTTTGTTTGTTTTATTTGTTCTATAACATTCTGACCGTTAGTATAGTTCAACCTCCTTATCCGCGACCATGAGCACAAACACGCATGCGCCATTTGGACCGAATTATTTTCAATAATAGGGTGGAAAGATAGGGGACTTTCTTTCCCTGCGGCATATAAATTTTCTTTTCCTGGAGAAGCACGTTACTTTTCACGTCGCAACAAGCAGTAATGCTCCTTTTGGACGAATCTATGTGTTTTGGCAGAATGCCAACCAAGGTTGCATTTGAGACGGTCAAACTACAGCTGCTGTTTAAAATACAAGACAGAGAGAGCCTACCGTTATTTTTTTTTTCGTGTGTGGAGAGAGAAAACCGCAATGATGCCATAATCTGTGTTTAGCCTTTTTTAAAAAACAAAGGGCATAAAAAATCTAAGCAATGATTCACGGCATTAGCAACGGAAAGAAGGGCATTGGGCAATATGTTTTGTTTTTTTTATTAATGTTTATAGTCTACATGTTTATTGACCAGTTTATATGCAGAACGCGTTTATCTGAATTAATAATAACTTTCTAAAAAATATGAATTCCATTTTACTACTTTTTTCAGTCACCAAAAATGAATGTAAAATAAATTAACAAAAGTTTTATTCTGCCTAGGCTTGGAAGAAATTCAAGGGATCTAAATTATTGCAGTTCAGGATATCTTGTGTCCGAACAACTGGAATTCCGTATTCAAAACTATATATATAAATTACGCTCTCTGACTAAATTAGTGACACATATCAGGAACAATGACTAGCAAATAAGGATTATGTATAAAGAGGGGACTTATGTGGGATAAAATAATTTATACGCATAAACAGGAAAGTTAGAGGACTTCCTGAAGAATATCCGTGCCGCGGGTATTAGAATTTAATTAATTGCTTCAAGTACCTAGGGAATTTGTGAGCATGAAAACGGAGAATATATTTATGTTGAAGATGAGTGGTGAAACAATACAGCGGGTCATAAATTATGCAAGCAGATAATTTTGATTAATTCCTCTTAACATCGCTTTTTTTAACTCCTTCCTTTTCTGCTAGTTTCCAGAAAGAGTTAATACTCTCTAAGAACAGCTTAATAAAGCGAAATTTAAATTTTCAGTTTGTTATTTTGACTTTGGACACCTCTTTAGCTGAGTCTTTCCAGAATTTTTACACCTTCATATTACATTACAATCACATTAAGTTACTCTATGCTTATTATTCGCCAGCCTTGGCAGGTTTTGCCAATGCACTATTACATTACCTACCATCAGCGACTATCGAACTGTTGATCACCGGTAGTTACCAATCCATAGTTACATACGTGAACGCTTTGACGATCGTTGGTGTTCTTCAGCTTAATTTTATTTGAATAATTTATCTAAATTTACTGCACTCACCACACTACTCATGTGGATTGACTACTAATGACAGTCAACTCATAGATCATCAATAGAAAACTGCTTTGATGACCATCAGTACTTTTTAGTTCAATTTTATTTCAGTATTCTATAAAAATGTACTGCACCGGTATAAAGCGGTAATTGTCACAGATGACAACAGTTTTTGCCTTCACTTCAGGTTTAATATTTCTTACTGACATAATTTTAAATACATTTCCTTTGGCGTGCATTCAACTGGTAATTCTTATAAACAGTTGCATTAATAAATAAGAGATGTTTCTGACTCCATAAATTACGCATACCTGGAGTATACAAAAGTGAAGCCAATGAAATGCCAGTAACGTTACTTGAAGACTGTTATCATGGTCATCATAGCTACGGATAACACTATGAAACATACTGTTAAATAAACTTACGCTGACTAAAGCAAATATCAAGGTCCACAGGTTCAAAGAAGTTGCTTTAGGCGTAATTTGTATAAAGTACATTGAAATTTCTACTGATCTCCCAGGTTTACATGTATACATTTGTTTTATGGGTATCATTTAAGCACTTTCATATACTTAGATTTCGTTAAATTTGAAATAGTTTTTTGTAAGCGTTGTGATTTTTTTGTGAATTAAGTACAAAATGTTTTATATCAAGAGTCAAATTCATCTCATAGCTAACATGTAGTTAACACCGATTAGAATTACACCGATTACAAAGCCAATCAGAAGTCCGCTTATTGCAGCGACCATGATAAGGCCTGACGTCATACCATGACGTTTCATGGCTTCAGTTTCATTGTACGCGACACACGAGAGAAAGCTTACTTCATTTATTCTAACCTCCTTAGTTCAATATAAACGCGTATCACTTTTAAATTATTGCCACCAAATACTATCACCCTGTATTATTTTTAAAGAAATTAAAAAAATGAAGAATCTGCATAAATGTACATATGTTCCTCGCACTGTGAAAAAAATGACTGTACACTGCTGGAAAAAAGGGTGGAGACAGTTCTATATCTCCCGTTCTCCTGGGACGATTGACGAAATTCAACTTGCTTTTTTCATGTCTCGAAAGCGCGACTTGGGATGTGTATTAGATTTATATATAGCATTGTTCTAATATAGGTATTTTGACACAAAATCGAACTTTTTCTGAAATGATATGCCAATTGTTTTTCTATATTTCGATTCTACGATTCAAATTATGCCCAGGTGTTAATTTTGTAAAATTTGGTGCGAAACTTACGAAGAAATTCAAAAATTTATCTTGGCGCAATTTTTTTCAGTTTGCGCCAACCATAATTCACTTGGCGAACTTCTTGATTTATAGCAATGTGTTCCCGCGATAGGAAATAAAATACTTCTATCTGCCACGAACCAATGTGTTGCCATTCAGCAAAATCTAAGATACTTTCAAATTTAATCTGGAATGTTACTCAATAATAAACTAAACAAATAAGCGGTAAATACAGTTCTTAAGAACTTTTTTTTCTACTTTTTAACGTGATTGATTTAAATAAACATATATTAAAACCACGACGTGTCTAGTCAGAAATATTAAATATTTTTATGAAATTACACTAGATGAGCTCATTAAAATCGTTATATAGTTTTTCCTTTTTTACGATAACTATTTTAGGCGGCTGGCAACGCCAGCAATTCTAACACTTTATTTTGAATTCGAAAGATATGATGTTTTTAACTATTTTGTGATTTTGTTGTTGAATTGAATTTTATGTGACGTAAGTGAAAATAATATGATATTTGATAAATAAAGTTAATGCGTAAAATGTTAATAATAAAAAGGCAAAAAGTTTTTTTTTTGTTTTGTTTTGTTAGCCATCTTACTAAGAAAACTGAATATTGATATGATGAACTTCAAAGAGACTGAAATATAAAAATGTATGCCAACACTTAACAATACATCGGGAATTCTAACTACATAAAAAGTTTTGTGGCTTACTATCGTGTAATGCCGTTATGTAACGTAAGTGCGAAAGAAACGAATAATAATGAAGATAATGAAGATAAAAAAAAAAGATTTAAAAAAGGAATG
>KK117255.1:601015-625043 GCA_000611955.2 Stegodyphus mimosarum
TTCAGATTATTTTATTTAGTAATTTAAAAATTAATTTCGTTCAACTTTTTGGTGCATTTGCCTAGTACTTTTAAAATTGTAATTATTTCAAAATCATGTAGAAATAATGAATATTATAAAATTATTATAAAATATAATTAACATAAAAACAACAGCAATTAACATAACTGTGTATGTGCAACTTTGTATCAGAGTACTAATACAAATTTAAATAATGTAAAACAAAATCGTAAAATATATTGAAAACTCGCGCATATATTTTATTTATATGAGCAAACGATTATTTGGTTTTAGATATATCAGTTCGGTCATTCTGTTTATTATATCACCTTTTATTAAAATTATTAAATGCCTTTAAATAACTTCACTAAATGTATAACTGCTCATAAAAAGGATCAGCTAGGTATATTGTATGATATTGTAAACAGGATTTATAAATACTTTCATATTGATATTTATATTAATTATTCAGGAACGTATTGTTTTCAGAAATAGTTAATTTTTTACACTTAACAGATAGCGACTGCTCTAACATAAGACTAAAAAATAAATAAATAAATGGAATTTATAAATATAAATAAAAGAAAAGAATCTGAAAGCTTTCCGATTTTATATTACGCACAAAGCGGCGTTTTTTTTTTCCTTTACACACACATACGGGTTTCGAGAGCATTTAGACTAATGTCCTATCAGGTTAAAAATATTTAAAAACATTCGACAGACAGTCGAGCTGGGGGTAAAAATATTTTATTTCGCACAGTGTGCTGCCACTGTTCGCTTTGAAATCGTTGAGTTCCTTAATAAAAAATTCGTTAAAGTTTAAAAAATATGAAATAACTAATAAAAAAATTCTGATTTTAAGATTCGGGCTTCCAGGTGCTCATGTTCGGGTGGACGACTATATTATTAAAAATTTGAGGGCTCTAAAGGTATCGTTTTTCCCCCAGTGCGAGAAACATACATACATTCATGCAGATTCTTCATTATTAGATTTCTTTAAATGTATTAGAGGGCGATAATATTTGGTGATAACAATCTGAAAAGTGATGCACACGTTTGTAGTGATTCGACGCAAAATGGCGTTAAGAGACTAAAAGCCCCCTCTGGGCTAACGTCTGTTTGGGCTAAAAAACTGGAATAAATCTTAAATAATAAATCGTAAAAATAAATAAAATAAAATAAAATAAAATAAAATAAAATAAAGACGATAACATTTTGTATATCGTACAGCGTGTTACACTGATAATTAATACGCCTCTGTAATTTCTGATTACAGATCTTATATTGCCTTTCCTAAATCAAAGTAGTAATTTTAAGACATTAAAAAATAAAAATATTAAGGTACTTTTTAAAAATATTTAATTGACCTTGCTACTTATACAAACACTGCTGAACTGTCATTTTGCCCAGGACAAAAAAATATTTATGCTTCGTAGCAGGAAAACATCGATTCTTCCTGATGCCCGTACAGAATAAAACCCTGAACAGGTTATACAGTAGTATTAACCGTGTTGCTGCTTAGTTTTGCTGCCAGAAAGCCATTAGAAATATCTCTATTCAAGGTCAAAGCTTACATTAATCGTACTCTGTTATATTCTACTGTCATTCAACTTACTGGAACTGTCAAATATTTTTTCGTATTAAGCGATTGAAAACTGCTTCCTCATTTAACTGCATATAGTTTCTGAAAGAATATAATAAACCTTTTTCATAACATTTTCCTTTGCCATCCTATTGGCAGTGATTTGTAACAGCTGTAGAATGCAATAAATGCATTTATGTAACTTGGTATATGTAAGTTTATATACCTAAATGTCTATCTCTCATAACAATAAAAGCGGAAAAGGTTTTAATAATTTTACATGAATTCCTTTGTTCTTCTTACTTCTAGGTGAAATAGATAATTGTTTTATATTTCCGCATATTCATATTTACTCAGCGAACAGAATTATCTTACGAAAACGAAATGCATAAAATATGTAATTTAACAGAGCGTCATACGTTATATAACTGGTACTGAATCATACTTTTTAATACTTTTAAGCAGTTAGTATTTTACAACAAGTAAAATGTGCATTGGTTTCCTCGAGGCTTCGAAAGGCCAGAGATATCTATGATGCCACCGTAAAATAAAGAGTTGCAAGTAATATTAAGTTAATTCTGTGTTTATGTGTAACATAATTTTCAACTTTTATACCTGTTATAATAACTTCAATTACTAAGAACTAATTTTTAGCAACTAAGTGCATTTAATTGACATATAGAATGCTGAAGGAATGCTTTTAATGAGCATTAGACTGGAGTTTATATGCTAAGAGAAATTTAGAAACGCAGACCTTTTTACTTCCTTGTACAAAGTAAAGGAAGTATTGTAATCACGGAAAATTCCGAGTACCATATTTCAAAGAGAATATCCATTTTGACTGCTATCGAATGCAATTTAACGATGTTTTTGCGTGACATCTGTACGTAAGAACGAAATAAAGGACTCTATTTCCCCAAACAAATTATAAAACTGATTTAAAATGAATCCAGCAGAGTTCTTTTTTTTCATGGCGTCTGTGCGTACGTATGTATGTATGTATTTTGCATAACTGAAAAATGAGTAACCTCAGAACGTTGAAATTTTGTATATAGGACTGCTATAACATGTAGATGTACACCTCCTATTTTGGTTGCAATCGGCAGCAGAAAAACACATAAATAATTCCAATCAGTGAGCTCTTTTTTTTATACTTATATGTTTGTAAATTGTGTATTTTTTGCTTTAAAAATCATTGAATTATGTTGTTTTTATCTTCCGGTTAAGGTTTTTATGCCTTTAGTTAACCTGCATGTTATAATTGCAGAATTATCAACAATTTAAAAGTTGTTTAAGTACGGCTAAGCCTAATTATTTTGGCCATAGCGGCCATATTTGTTTACATTTAAAATTTAGCAGAATAGTCGATTTGTTGCCAATCTAGAGAAATTAAGCTTCGCAATAACAAAGATAACGCCTTCTTTTATTATTGCGAATTAAATCATTCTGGAATTTATTCGAGGAAATAAGTGTTTAAGATTTACTTCGTGATTTCTAATGCAGGCATTTATAGTTTTTATGTATTTTTACCTTGTCGCGAAGTGAACTAATTGAATGAGAAATACTGAATCATCTGGGAAAAACTGCTTCTTTTTTTGTTTAATTTCTTTTATACATCGTTTTAGATTTATTATAGTAGAATAGAACATGTGGCAACGATTAGATAATTCTTCAGATGATACAATTTTTGTGCATTCTAAGTTGCAAAATGAATGAGCTGTAACGCTGTTAAGTGAACCTTGCGCCAGAGTGCCGCTATAGTAAACAATATAGTGAATTTTAAAGAATGCATTTATTCTATTGTGGTTTATGTGCTATTGACAATGCAGATTTAATTCAATCCAATCAGATTAAATGAAATGAAATAAATGCATCTAATTTAATATTCCGTGCAAGGAAGTCATGTGGTGTATACATCAGATTTTTTTTGTTTAAATTTCAAAAAATTAGCCTTTAACATTTTACCAGTTAGAACATCTATTGTATATTTAGATACAAGGTAATTTAATCACCGGTTAACAAGATTAATTTTAAAAGTAATTTTAAATAATAGGAAATATTTTGTATCGATGTAATCGTAAATTCAAGGAATTTCATTTATTGTAATTTTTGGAAATGGAACTGGGAAGTTGTTTGTTTACAGACGAAATGGAACGCAGTTTGCGTTTTATGGTTACGGGAAACGAAATCTTCGAAAACAGTTTAGAGGCAATGAATTAAATAAACATCTACAAACGGAAATATCAATTAAAAGATGGTTAAAAAAGTTTCGAGAGACCGGATATGTTTTGCATAAAGGAAGTGGAGGTAGGCCAAGAATTAGTGATGAAAATGTTTCCGCCATTTGAGTTCCGTTTATTTGAAGTCCCAGTAAATGCTTTCACCATGCCAGCCTGCAAACAAAAATTCCCAGATCGCTTGTTCCTGAACCGTTTAAACTGACTGTATAAATTGCATATTTGTGAATAAATCAAATCTAATAATTCCAATAATCTAATAATCTAATAATTAAAGAATTTTCTATAAACATTCTTGACCGTCTTGACCATAGCATTTCTTCAAAAAATCATATTCAGTGATGAAAATATATTTCAAGGTTGAGGAGAGGTTAATCGACATAACTGTTGGATTTGAATGTCAGAAAACCCGTATTTTGTAAGGGAAACTAGGCAGCCCTTAAGTTAACCTTTGATGCTCGCTAACTCTAACAAAGCGACTGGTTTTTTCTTTTCTCAGAGTTAGCAACTAATTCGGTATGCTGATATTTTTTTTCGTACTGCAATTAGGGGAAATGCAGCCAAACGTTTATTTTTTCCAACAGGATGTGGGCCCCTACATTGGGCTACACATGTAGACACGTTCCTTGATGAAAGATTCGTAGGTCGTTGAATTGGTAGAGGTGGACGAATTTCATGGCCACCCCATTCTCCGGATGGGACACCAGCAACGTTTTTTTTCTGGGTATACCAGAAGAACCAAGTTTATGCCGCACAGATTTGTAACATCGAAGAATTAAAATATCGAATCACGACAAAACAGCTACTGTGAATCCGCAAACGCTTAATAAAGTCTGGAGGGAAATCGAGAATATACTTATATACTCCGAGCAACTAATGGTACTTATGTTGTGCATTAATGCAAAATTTTTTAAAGTTCTACGTAAAAGTCAGTCAATTTTTTTTTTCTTTCTCTTATTCCGTATTACTTATAACACACGATTGTCAAATGCCCAGTTGGGGCAAGATAGCTTCCCCGCAAAGCAGGTTAGGATTGCTAGAAAGTGGATGGGAAACGTAGGATTGCCAGATTTAGCGCGAAATCGCCTATTTGGCGACATAATTGATGTTAAGCCATAGACGGAGGGAGAACATTCTAGAAAGCAATCTTAGCTGTTTTCTCGAGAATATTCTCGAAGGTAGATTAAAACTATATATACCCTACATGTAGTACTGTTAGCAGTGTTTTGAGTTCAGCGATTAGCTTGAGAACGATCGACCGAATCGAGAGCTGTACTTAGTGCTTTGCCGTGAAGCTATTTTCGCCGTTATAGCCTGAAGGCTATGTTGCTGATTGTTTCAGCGTGTTTATTGTAGTTTTTAGACGACAGTAAATGTATCTTTGGAAATGCCCTATGTAATAATGGCGAATAAATTGTGCTTTGATTCTTCGTTAAGTGTTATCGCCAATTACTCCAAATCCACGGACCCGTACAACGCAACGATATTTTTATCCAGTAAATGAATAATGGACACTCTGTACCATTCCGTCCAGCTCCTAAATCATTGAAAAGTAATTACTCGTAATTCTTCAATGTCATTTAACAGAGGATACATTTCACAAAATCCTTAGAAAATTATTGTTGTGACGATTGAACTTGTTATTGTTACGGTTTTTTATTGTTTATTATAAACTGTTATTGTGACGGTTGTTTATTTCGGCCCTAAATATCAACAAATCTATTTTTAACTTTTTTATTACTAGTGCTATTGAAGGCGATTAACGCATATACAGATAATCAAAGAATATTAATAATATCTTTAATTCAAAATACACTAAATCTTTTAATTAGAAATTAGCGTCAAATGCAGATTGAATTTTGTGAAATGATGTAACTCAAGTTGATGAGAATCGCTTGCGCCATCCATTAAATCATACCTCTCATTAAATATGCATTGATCTCCTTCATCAAACGATAGTTTATGAAGACAGTGCCTTCGGAAACCGAAAATTGTCGAAATAAGAACTGAGTACTTCTATGGTTTTCAGATCCATTTTGGCCACCAGAAAGCGTACACAGCACATTTATAAATAATATTCTTACATTTGCAAATGTACCTGACAGCTAAATAATGAAATTTATAATATTTAAGTACGAAATAAGTTCTCATCTTTAATTTCAGGAAAATACATCGAAACGGATCAGCAAAGCGACTGGCTTACTAGTTGAATATATTACTTCTGCGTTTAGATGACGAACGTTGAAACATTACATTATTAAAAAATGAACAATAACAACTAGAAAGTACGTTGGATGTATTATTGGATTACTACTATTATTTAGGTGTTCCGCCCATAGAACTACATGGAAAGGAGAGATGCCTTCGTGGAGGACTTTCTAAGAGAAATTGTCTTGTATTAACGCGTTTACATCCAGGGAAAAAGCACGAAAGCACCCACGCAGCCAGCCCGTTTGTGAGATTCGAACCTTTTACCGAAATACCAGTGTTTAGGGATTTTACCGCTTTGCCACTGGTGGGCCTGTATGATTGGATGACAAGCGGAAATGCTTTGTACCAACACCCAAACTTTGTTTATAGCTTAGGAAAATATAATTTCACAATGTATATTTATCATATTTTAAAATTAAGTGTATTTTAAACACTGAGTTATAAGAACACAATATTTACTTTTTTCACAGGAATAGAAATATGTGAATACGGCTGTATACTACCTCTTAATTAAAATATGCAATCCAAATTTTTCTACCTGCAAAGGCCCTGTGACACAAAGTTAAAGTCCATAAAAATAAATACACACAGCTTTTTATGTGTATCAAAGAAGCAATTACCTAAAATGAATACAAATTTTACATTGCTCGATATGAAGAATATTCACATGGTGGGATCATGATCACGCATGACATAAGCAGAATTTTGTTTACAAAGAGATTTTGCTAAGTCATCATATATGACACTGGTCTCAAATTGGCGGCCTGTAGGCAAGCAAATTCTTGTGGGCTAAGAATACATTTACCATAAATTAATTATCATTAGTATGACAAGAATTGATGAAGCGTTTATGGTGTTAATTTTTTGGACTCTAATTTTACATTATTAGCCCAAAAGGGCGTTAGCCCAGAAGGGTATTAATTTCGTTTTGGCATTTTGCGTTGATTCATTTTCTGCGTTGATTCACATTTCAAACTGTTGCCACCAAATATTACAGCCCTGTATTATATTTAAAGAAATTAAATAATGAAGAACCTGCATAAATGTATGTACGTTTCTCGTATTGTGATAAAACAACGAAACCTAGAGCCATCAAATTTTTAATAACGTAATCCTCCACCGAATATGGGCATTTGGAATCCCTAATTTGGAGTTTGGAATTTGTTTTATTATCTATTTCATATTTTGTCAGACATTAAAGAATTTTTGATTAACAAGCACAACGATTTCAAAGAGAGGAATGGCAACACTGTACGAAAAAAAAACATTTTTATCTCCAGCGCGTAAGTCTGTGTATCAAAACCGAAGCTCAGTTCTAAAGATACGTTCATTTTAAAATTATTTTGCGATATTGCTGTTGAACTGAATTTTATGGTTTAAGTGCGAAGAACATGATGTTTAATAAATAAATGTAACCCACGAAACGTTAAAAAAACGCTCCTTTGGGTGTGATGTAAAATCTGAAAGCTTTCAGATTTTTTTTCGTTAGTGTTAGTTTTTTATTTATTAATTTTTTTATTATCAGTAAAAATGAACCTGAGTAACGCCCCAGAAAATCTACAAACCCAGATGATCAGTTTGTAGTGTGATATAACACTTTTTCAAAGATTAAAGACTGGACATATAAATTTGGTCACCTTTTCTTCGTACTTGCGAAAAGTTCAATTGCCTCAGTTACAATTTTTTTTTGTTTGTTTGCGATTACATTTGGAGATGCAAATTTGATCACCTTTTTTTCGTACCTGTGAAAAGTTCAATGCCCTCAGTTACAATATTTTGCAATTAACAGTCGCTTTGTTTGCAATTACATTTATGTACATTTGTACGTAAACAGTTTCCTCTACCCCTCAAAAAAAAAAAAAAAAAAAAAAAAATAAGCTTTCAGGTTTTACATTTCGTCCAAAAGGGGCCTTTTTCTTTTTAACATTTTGTGTGCTACCTTTATTTATTACATATCATGTTCTTTGCACTTAAACCATAAAATTCAGTTCAACAGAAATATCGCAAAATAATTTTAAAACAAGCATATCTTTAGAATTTCCGATACACGGTCTAGCGCCCTGGAGATAAAAATGTTTTTCTTACAGTGTTGCCATTGCTCGCTTTGAAATCGTTGAGTTTGTTGCTCAAAGATTCGTTAAAAGTTTACAAAATGGGAAAGATAATAAAACAAGTTCCAAATTTGGACTCCAGATGCCCATATTCGGGTGGAAGCGTACATTATTCAAAATTTGATGGCTGTAGGTACCATTGTTTTATCACAATGTGAGAAACATATATAAATTTATGCAGATTCTTCATTATTTAATTTCTTTAAATATAATGCAGGGATGTAATGTTTGATGGAAACAGTTTGAAAAGTGAACCGATATTTGCAGTGAACCAACGCAAAATGCCGAAACGAAATTAATAGCCCTTCTGGGCTAATAATAAATCGTAAAAATAAAATAAATAAACTAAAATAAAGATGATAAAAAATTTTTAATGTAGAAATATTGTTGAGGGTGTAGCAAGAAGTAATGAAATTAAAAATTATTTACATAGAAATCTCAGTCTGAAAAAAAATGAATCCTTAGCTGTCAATATGTTTGAATTACAAAGTGTAATCGTCAGAAATACTAAAGATTTCAGACCAAACATTACTAATTTAAATTGGCGTTTTCTTTTGCCTTAGTATTATTGTTGATTTTTATGATTTAATAAATGTTTAATAAATAAGTTTTGAAATTCAGTTTTGTTGAAAAGATTTTGTTTTGCTAAAAACCTTATTCATTTTATAAAAAAAAAGAAAAAAAGTCTGTCAGCTACTTTTGAGTCATGCATTCGGCCCGTATGCAATTAGTCCCAGATGATGTTGCAACAGGCGGAATTTTTGGTCAGTAAACGTGAAACTTCAGAATACTAAAAGACACTAAATTGTCAGAATACCTAAGTTTTTAACCGTTAATAATGACGAGGTATATGGAACATCTCAGATATAAGTTTACTGTACAAGTTTAACAAAGGTAATAGTGAACTATTGTTTACTGCTTGGCGCAATATTCATCCAGCAGACGGGAAATCAAAGTGGACAACAACTCATGTCACCATTTAGTTTGTAATTTTCGAAACGCAGACTCCAGATGTAAAAATTAACTCTGTTTTTAGACGACGAACAGTCGTTTCTGAACACCTTCTGTAACAAGCTATAATAAATGGCGCATATTTAGCCGACTACGAATTAGAGAAAATGCTTTCAATCAACTCCGTGAATTCGTATCAGCTTTTTGCGAAGGAACGATTAGAGAGAATAGGCATACGTACTTCTTTTTTCTCTCCATGGAGGACTTCTATGTTTCTCTCATCCTAAAACTGAACTGTGTTTTGTTAACTGCTTAAGGTAAAGCATACGAGGGTTGTTTGTCTAACTGAACCCTAGTGAACCATTTTTTTTTAACAAACTGCAAAAGGAAATAAAAAAATCAGTACCTTAATGACAAACATCAAAAGATTGTGTGCCGAGTAGCAGATCCTAAGCATTCAACACCCTGCTCTCAAAAAAGTACTGCAATATCAAGGAAATAATCCAGTGGGGGAAACTGGTATTTAACCAAATGATAAACGTTGGCCTCTACTGTAAACACTTGGGCAGGAATGACATCTGAGCGGCCAAAGTTCAACTGGAACTGACATTAACTTTCATCATAATAATGTAAGACCTCATGCTGCTTTAATCACTTCGCAGGTTCTCAAAAAAATTACTGAGCTTCGGTTTTGAAGAACAGGGTGTTTATAATGTCCCAGACCCATTTTGATGTTTAATAACTCCTAAAATAATGAAGATATAAACAAACTTATGGCAATTATTGATGGAATAACTTAAATATTTTCCTTTTCAGGTTTGCAAATCTACTTTTGTAAATATCGTCTGCGCGTGTGGTTAATTTCAAATAATTCCATTTTCCAATCTAAATATCTGTACTTTTCTAAATATCGTCTGCTTATTAATTGCATTTTTTTCTCTTTTGTTTTTGGCATATGGGATCGCACATGGGAATCTGAAAACCCCCATGAATACCGTGAGGCACAAAGGGATTCTCCAAAGGTTAATGTGTGGTGTGGACTAATGCACGACCGAGTCATTGCGCCTTTCTTTTTTACAGAAAAGACGGTCTCATCAGTCGTATACTTAGACATGTTAGAAAACTTCGTATTTCCACAACTAGAAGAGCTTCAGCCACATGTCTTTTTGCCACAAGATGGTGCACCACCCCATTGGGGTACCATAGTTCGTAGTTCTTTGAATGACCATTTTACAGGAAGATGGATTGGGCGAGGAGGTCCAATTCCTTGGCCACCCAGATCACCTGATATAACGCCGCTGGACTTTTTCCTTTGGGGATTTGTAAAGGACAACATTTAGAGGAGGAAAGTGTCGAACATGGATGACCTAAAAGCCAGAATTACAACCGCGATAGCCTCTGTGGATGCCGACATGCTTGCCGGTACCTGGCGTGAAATTGAATATCGAGTTGATATTCTCCGTGCGACGAAGAGGGCACACGTGGAAGTTCTTTGACAAGGGTCATGAAACTTTTTGAGTCTATCTAACTATTTATGTTATTAATTTTAATCTACCTTTATTATTTTATGAGTTATTAAACATCAAAATGGGTCCGGGACTTTATAAGCACCCCGTATTACTTTCTTTAGCGCATTTCCCCAACCTTGCATCTACTGATCACCAAAACTTGTTCGATCATTTACAGAATACTTCCTTTTTCCTAATTTCCAGTGATGCAAAGAAGTGGAAACAGCATTGTAAGATGTTTTTTGGTTCTGAAATCAAAGAGTTTTATACGGGTAGAATAAATATGCTAGTAGACAAATAGCAAAAATTAGATAAAATAATGGCAGTTATGTGGAACGCTATGCTAAAACATTTGAAATACGCAATTAATTTACTAAATTGTTCGCACGTTATTCCACGCCTAGATTATAACCGCAACGGTATTTTTTCTCAAATAATGAATCATAACGGAGAAAATTATTTTTAACTCCAGCGCGAGAACCTGCGTATCAGAAATTCTAAACAATATCCAGTTTAGCTGTTTTTTAAATGTATTTTGAGATATTACTGTTGAATTGAATTTTATGTGGTTTAAGTGCAAAGAACATGACATTTAATAAATAAAGGTAACACACGAAATGTTAATAAAACGCCCTGTTGGGCGTAATATAAAATCTGAAAGCATTCAGATTTTCTTTTCTTTCTTTCTTTTTATTATTATTATTATTATTATTTTTGGAAAACAGTTTTGGCTTATCCCGAAAAAAGTGTTATCTGAAATGCTTCTGCATTAACAAAGCTAAAGAATATTTCTTAAAGCATGGAATATTTATGAGATCAGTAATAAAAGAACTAGTTTTCTAGGTTACAGAAAATCTCTGAGGTAATTTTCTTCCAATGAATTTTTCACATTATTAAAATTCCAGTGAATTTTTTTAATTAAAACCGCCTTTTATTTATCGAAAAAATATGGCTTCTGTTACTTAATACAACTGTCATGAAATTTTTTCTAATTGTGATCAGACTTCCCTAATTTATAATTAAAAAGTTAAGTATAGGTATACATTTTTAAGGAAAATAAAATTTTATTTCAAGCATTTTTTACGAATAAACTCTTGTTGTGCAAACGTATTATTTTTATAATTTTTCGTCAATTTTATGCTTGAAGTCACGGAATCATTTTTGAATTCACATTTAGAAAAAAATATATGCATTTTTACAAAATATCATTCTCAGTGTATGTAGCTTGTATGCGTGATATGAATATAGTATATTTTTAAAAACATAATAACGTTTTTGCTACAGGTAGAATTAAACTCAAGATGTAAGGAGCTATATATAAGCTTTCTACTAGCCAACAATGTTTTCTTTGAAAATTTACTTTAAAGGCCATTTACTAGTATTTAGCAATAATTACAGATAAACCTAGGTAAAATGAGAAAAAATATTAATTAAAATCATATAACGCATTTAAGCCCTCAACCGGAATAATGGTTAGGGACTGCTGTACCGAGTTCGAATCCCGGAGAAGGCATAGATGTTTGCATGCGGCACTCTCAACATGTGGCGAGCTGAAAGTCCTCTCGAGAGGTTGTGACAGAGAAAAGAGGTGGGAGACCCTCGGACCCCTTCCGCTGGGGAGTTCTGTCTGAAAATTGAGGGCGGAACTGAGCTAAAGTCGGATTGTCACCTATATGGCGCTCAAGGTTCTTGCCAATGACGCTTGCATATGAATCCTTGCTACGATGAATGTCGTGGGCTTGCGAGATTAATAACAACAACAATTGCTGATTTAAATATGAAGTACCGATTTAAGTCGAAATAAAACAATGAAAAAAAAAGCTGGTTGCTTGCGAATAAGTTCTGCTTAAATATAAGCGGTATCACAAGTTAGTGGGATTTCTGTCACGTCAAATTAAAAGATGACTGAAACACAGCACTGAAATATGGTTATTTACCAATGTCACATTACATATTTATTCCATAAATAGCTCGGAAATTAAACTTTAGCACATAAGCCACAATGTTTTCATGTTTGCTAAGATCTTTATGTTAAAGAAAGCGATTATTTCTTTCTATTTCAGCATACAATACAAAAACTTACGTTCTCACCTCTTTGCAATATTCTAAATACTAAATTTAATATTTGACAAAATCTTCAACATACATATAACGTACACTGCGAAATAAAATAGGGCAATTCTATATATCTCGCTCTACTAGACCGATTGACGAAAATCAAATTACGTTTTTCATGTCTCGAAAGCACGACTTAGGATATATACATTAGATTTATATGTAGCACTGTTCTAACATACGTATTTCGATACAAAATACAAAATCAGACTTTTTCTGAAATAACGTAGCAGTGTTTTTTCACATTTCGTTTCGACGACTCAAATTACGCCAAACTGCCAAGTTTTAAGTTTTATAAAAATCGCACAAATAACTTTTAAATAATTAGCTCTCAAAATTTTAGCTCCTCCATGTTAATTTAATTTGGTATATATTTATAAACATCACTTTTTTTATTAAACGTTTTGATTCTTCCTTTCACATTTCGAAATTTAGGTGCATTCCAAATAAAATTCACCCATTTTATATGATTTATTTTTAAAATTTGTATTTTTAAATAATATTTATAAATTTTTCGAGAAACATTTTGAATTATAACCTATAAAATTTTTATCTGAATCTTATAAAGCAGATGTATTTCTAAGCATACCTATAAAAAATTAGTCTTTTATTGAAAATTTCATAAGATATATGTGAATTTACGTATTGGCGCGTTTTCAAATTTGGCATATTTGTTATAAGCGATAATAACGCCAAATGTGGTTTACGCTCTTCGTCAAAAAAGTATTGAGGTATGACTTTTTTTTCCGCTCCTTTATAATGAAAAAAAGGAAAGGAAAATAGGTTGCTATAAATTAAGAAGTTCGCCAAGTGAATTAATTATTCTTGCAGCAAACTGAAAAAAAATGGGCCAAAATAAATTTTAAAATTTCTGACCAAAAATTACAAAATTTTTATATCTAGGCATAATTTTTGAGTCGTAGAATACAAATAGGGAAAACAAAATTGTATGTTATTTCAGAAAAAGTCCGATTTTGTGTCAAAATCCTTATGTTAGAACAACGCTATATATAAATCTAATATATGTAGTCGTGTTTCCGAGACTTGAGAAAGGCAAGTTGAATTTCGTCAAGCGGCCCAAGTAGAACGGGAGATAGAGAACAGACCCATTTTTATTTTTTATTTTTATTTGTTTTTTTCCCCGCTGTGTATATCAGCGATTTCTGGTACTGCAAGGACAGTTTGTGAGTTTTTCTATGAGTACAAGCCAATTTCCTTTAGGAAATTATCCATGAAGTCACCCTTTTAAACCAAATAATGATAGAATGTTTTGCCGTGATGACTAACATAATTTACTACTGTATCGTGTTTCAAAACACTTTTTTAATAAAAAGAACTCAATATTACCGCTTTAGGAAGATTGCAGACTGTAAGGTATATTTAACTGTTATCTCAAACATTTAATTTCAAGTTCATTCTTTATAATAAAAAAGTTATGGTAGATTACATCTCTGAAAATGCAGTTTTATCGATTTCCGTTGTGTTAGCCTGAAGCTTCATTTCTCACGAATATGTGTGGCACCTAGAAAAATTATTAATTTCCTACGTTTGCAAACGCAGCTATTTATTAAATACCTCGAAAATCAATATCCAATGCTGGATTTCGATCAGCAAAATTGAAAGGCAATTAAAAATTTGTTGAAGGAACCTGTTTTTCCCCCTGCATTTGGCAGAACTCAACATATTGATATATTGGTTATTTAATGAGAAAAACGGTTGGTAAATTATTGGAGCTACGGAACAAAAGGGTAACTTAATTTGCTGAAGACGATTGATTTTTAAAATGAATTTCGAGAATCCTAAGGGCATTTTCGAATTTCAAAATATGGTACAATTATTCACAAAATAGCTCTGCTTATTTCCCATTATTTATAACTTAAGACTATTATTAACTACAGATGAATGGCTAAATCTCATTGACTAGAGATTTATTATTAATGAGAGGAAAAGAGAAATGTTTGAGTTATTGCGAAACCGTTAATACTTTCAGATATCTTTGAATTATGGAAATATAAATTATCTTACTAAAATCATCCATACATATAAATTATAAGAATTCCACGAAAAGATTTCAGTTTAAACGAAATCATTAATATGGAAAGTTTAGAAACTGTTTTAAGTAATAAAAAATCTTAATTACTGAATTCAGCGCAAAAATTAAATGTTAAAGGTATTCACATAAATGTTCGAAACTTTTAACAATGCTATTACCTATCTATATAAAAAAGAAAGTCTGTTTCCTTGTCCTCTAATAACTCAGTCACTACTACAGCTATCGTCACCAAACTTTCTACAATTCTTTTCTGGGTTCTGGAAAAGGTCGACGTCCCCTTAGGAAAAGGTCGTCCCCTTTTTTTCCAAAAATAAAAAAACATCTAAAATCAGAGATATTAATTAAAATCTCCGAGAAACGGTAATTTTCACCCTCATTTTTCCGATTGGCAACAGTCTCGCAAGCTGGAGATGAAAATCTGCTTTATTTCGAAAGCTGTTGCCACTGCTCGCTTTCAATCGTAGAGTTTGTTAATAAAAAATTATTTCTAAGTTTTACAATGAAATAAAAACAGCATTGCCAAACACTAAATACATTATTCCCGATTCCAAAAATTCGTGGGACGCATTTCGGCTATTCCCATCTTCGTACGACTTTAATCAGCTGAAATATTAATTAAAAACTGTGAAAGCGCTATTTTTCGCACCCATTTTTTCGACTGGCAACAGTCTGGCCCGTTGGATATAAAAATGTTTATTTCAAAAAGTGTTGCTACTGTTCGCTTTTCAAGTCGTAAAGTCTGTTAATAAAAAATTTCGAAGTTTTACAAAATCTATACATATAAAGAAGAATGTCTGTTTGTGTGTTTGTTCCCATTATTGATTTCTGATCAATTGTTTCCCACATTTAATCGACTAAAATTGAATATAGGTGAAATATTGGATCGAACTTGAGCTTTTACGACTATTTGAATAGAAAGACGAAAATCATTAAAAACTGCATGCCATTGTTGGTGATATAATGAGAGAGAATTAGCTTATTTTTCTATCGAAATTTTTTATGTAGGTTCCATATCGCATCAGACTGAAAAATGTATGACTATGAATCATATTTTTTGCATCGTTATTAGAGGAGGATTACAGCGGTATCGTTCTCTCTGTTGTTAGATGCATTACTCTCAATTAACTGGCTCTAACTTAACTGGTTTCGGGTACTTCCGCTAGTCATTACTAATTTACAAAACAAATACTCATGAATTATATTTTCAATGGCAAACTTTTGCTTTGGTTTGAAAAGAAAAACAACAGATAGCATTACATAAGTTACGTCATCCTATCTTTCAAATGCAGTATCATTGAATTTTTCAATCTGGCTTGGAATGAACGTAATCGAAATTGAATTTAACAAAATTAAGAAGTATTAAGAGCGTAATAATAGTTATGCTATAGAATGCAGAAAATTCTGGAAGTAGTTAATGCATATTAAAAAACGTTTTATACTAATATCTTAGTTCGTTGAAAGTTAGAATGAAATATGTTCTCATAAATATATTTGAACATACTGTACATAAAATTGCCTTCTAGATAATGCGTAGTTAACACTTTTATGTACAAACAACTCAAGCTGATCTTCCTTAAACAAAACATTGATAAAACAGAATGATTATAAATGCTTATGCGATAATTGCTTAACTGAAAAACGATCCGCAAATGAAACGAATGCCCTTTTTAATCAAATTTAAGCTAAGATTAACGAGATTTTAAATTTTTACACATAAAAAACCAGTGTTTTATAGTTTTACTACCGCATATAATATTTGATCAATATTTCTGAGCACTCAAATTTTGAGAAGCAAAATCTATAGTTTTAAAAATGCAAGCAACTTAGGAAATACAGTGAAATACTTGCTTGTTAGAGTAAGAAATTTAAAACTGGTGAATAAAATATTACTTTAGCATTTGAGTAATTTAGTAACTTGTAAACCTTACTACTTTTCAAAGCACATCAATAACTTACTCCTAAGGAAGTCACGGACTGTTAATGTATAAAAGTATATTTTTATTTTTAACAATATAAACGCTAACAATGTGTAAGAGGAAAATGAAGATCAGCTTTTCAGCTAATTACGACATTTTTATTCACACGGTTTAATCACGATTTTAATAGAGAGAGTTAATTTTATCACGTATATTTTTCTTTTAATGAGCTACCCTTCTTAATTTCATCCTACCACTATCTTAAGCGTAACCAACCAGTCGCCCTCTCTAGATACACAAGTATATACAAACTAAAAAAATGATTGGTTGGTTTATTGAGATTATGGCAAAGCACACTAGGGCTATCTGCCTAAGAGAATGGATGCGTTCGTGGAGGACTTTCTAAGGGAAACTGGCTCTTGTACATGTTACGCATGAGGAAAACCACGAAAACGTCCATGCAGCTAGCCCATTGGCCTGGAATCGAACTACCAGTGTTCAGCGATTTTATACCGCTCAGCCGCTGGTGAGAACTAAACAAATGAATTGAAGATATTGCAGAGAGAAAGAATACTTTGTAACATGTAATTAAATTGATTACATTTACCTCTTAGCTATTAAGCAGACATGTTCTATAAAACATTCTGCTGATAACTAACTTCTGATCAACCGCAATCAAAAGCAATCTGATAACTCATGATAACTATTATGTAAGATAATTCGATAGCTACCATGTTGGTGTTCATATTAAATTGCTTCATCTCCAATAAATACGTTTTGGCTAAATTAAGTTTAATTTGAGCTAGACATTTAAAAACAAGTTAAGTCGACTCTTCCTTTAGCTTTATGGATTTTCAGAATATATCAATTATTTTAACTTTTAAACCTCATGGAAGTCGCAGAAGCATTTATATTTTATTTTATAAACAATATTTTTAAACGTATATTTAGCTGTTTTCTTAAAATTTATATTTGTTTTTATTAATTATGAAGGATTACCTCGATGTTCAGGAATAGGTTCTAAGTTTGAGTAGATAAGATTATTTATTATAAAAGATTAGATCGATGTTCAGAAATAGGTTTTAGGTTTGAGTAGATAACATTATTTATTACAGCATTGCTCAGCTGAAATTCAGGTTAAAGGCTGATTTTTAATGAATGTATAATTTGAGATAGAAGTAATTCTTCCCAACTTAATCATTATTATTATTAGCTTTTATTTAATTAAATATGGTATTGAAATTCAGTTTTAGCTTCCTTTTCTTACAAAATGAAAAAAAAAATATATTTATTTTTCCTTAATTTTCTCAGAGTCCTGTGTCAGAAGTGAGTCGGAAAATAAAATAGGGATTTACATTCAATTGTGAAGAAAATCTACCAAATTTAAATATTTTCTTTTAGAATTACATTATGAATGCAAACAGAGTACCACCATTTTCTTCTTTCTTCTCCCTTCGATCACTTGAAAGACCAGCATTATATTCGCATATAAAATATCTCTATTTTGCATTACAATATTTTACGTTATCATATGAATAGCTGGTATTATAAGTACGTTTATAAAAATGTCACTATTATTATAGTTAGTGTTTCTTTATTATTATTTGAATGAACAAACCCATTTGCCCATATATAACCCATATATAAATATAAATATAAATATGTATATATATATATATATATCGTGTCTTCAATAAACTGCTGTAAGCAGGACAATATTCCCTGTTTTATTCGAAATCCTTTGAAATAACTTTTTGCAGTGTACGAATGAATTTCTTCTTGGCTTTTTGAGCTGATGAATTTAATTGATGAATAATTTACTCTCGAATCTGAAGAACCTGCACCACTGTAACCTGTTATCCTTCAAAATGCTTTTCAGTCTATTTTGATATCAAAAATAGCTTTACCAAGATAACTAGAACGTTGTCAGGATTTAATGTAGAGCTTTTAATACCAAGTACATCTTTAAAAATGGATGCCAAAGATCTTGGGCATGAAAATATGAATTGAGGAAAAAATTTTAGAGCATACAAAGGTTAGGCATTTATTTGCTATATTGGTTCTTTGTTCTATTTTGGTACCGTGCATATATAATGCAAGCAATGATTTCAGACTTTGGAATGATTTCTAGTTACAACACGAAGGCACTAAGCAACGATTTCATCAGATATAATTTCGTCAGATATGAGTTAGATACTAGTATTATTAGATTTTTGGCAAAGGACAAAATACAACTGAAATTCATTGTAAGCTACGTAATCTCTTCCCCCTTTCTCTCTGTACGTGCACACACATATACACTGAAGAGCCAGAAAAACTGGTACACCTACCTAAGAGCATTAGGGACCCCCGCGAGCAAGCAGAAATGTCGCAAACGACGTGGTATGAACTCGACTAATGTCTGAAGGTGTGCTGGAAGTAATTCACACCACGAATCCTGCAGGTCATTCCAAAAATCCGTAGGAGTTCGAGGTTGCGAGATTTCTTCTATACAGCACGTTGCAAGGCATCCATATAAGCTCAATGCTCAATGCTCAATAATGCTCATGTCTAGGGATCTAGGTGGGCAATGGATGTGTCTAAAGTCAAAAGAATGCTCCTGGAGCCCCTCGGGATACTTTCGGCGTGTGGGGTGTCTCGCTGTCTGGTGGAAATGCAGAAGTCCATCGGAAATTGCAATGGACGTGAATGGGTGCAGGTGTTCGGACAGGATGCTTACGTATCTGTCACCTCACAAAGTCGTAGCTAGACAGATCTGGAATCCGATATCACGCCAACTGCACACGCCCCATACAATGAGTGATACTCCATCAGCTGCAACAGTATTGACATAGAGTGTCCATGGATTCACGAGGTGGTCTGATAATGAACTTAATATTTTCTAGGCCTATCTTCAAGCGTTCTCTACCAGTAACCGGTACAAAATGCCAAGCAGTTATAAAATGGTGCTCTGTGTACAAGTAAACCGCACATGGTTTTCAATGAACACATCAATTTTCAACTCTACACACTGATTTGTATTTCTGAGCGTCACCTTAAGTTATCAGGCAGACTATACATAAATGAATTGTAAGCGAACTGTAAATTAGAGAATAGCACAAGTGATTAATATGAATGTGACATGCAAATACTATACAGGACCTTTGCAAATATATGAACACCTCATATGATGTACATTAATATATACGATTGATATTGTTCAGTAAAATACATCTGAATAACTTCTTATATCCAAGTTACCACTGACGTCTAGCGTAAACATTCTCTGTAAACTCAGAATCGCTATGCATAAGATATTGATAAAATCCTCATTCAGCACAGTGTTGACAGGATTTCTTTAATAACCACAAGTCACAGATACCTATCTTCCGAAATAACTTTATAAATTTCGCTACAAATTTCAAAATCCATAGAGATTTTTGGGTGGGCCAGCCACAATAGAATGCTCCACCAATTGAGCACAAATGCTGATAGTCATATAACAGGCGGTACAGCAACTCAGCTGGTAGTAAGTAAGACACTCGTTATCTTATATAGGCGCTGCCGACCGCCACGATTTACTATGATTGGTTCCATAACGTACGCCTTACGTACCCCATTTTTGACTCTTCAATGTATGTGTAAAGCAAGATAATAATTTTAATTTGCCGTAGCCCTTTAATTATCGATTTTGGTTTGGCTATTTCTTCTTGCTATCTTAAATACTGCTTGTAATAAATCTCTCTAAATTATGTTTTTACCAAATGAAACCTGTTATATAATTCTTACGTAACACTTACTAATGCAGGCATTTAACAAACGCTTCAGCGAATAGCATTTTTGTCGAAATCGAAACCGAAGCCTTAATAGAAACATTTAATGACCTTAAGATGCAAACATAAAACAAATTCATATATAACATGAAATTATAATTTTAACATAATCGAGAACTTTGTCTAAAAAGTTTCAATTTATTTGTCCGTAATGGTGCCATTAAAATATCTGCAGTCATTTCTTCAATGGAAAGATACTGGAGTTCATAATTCTTATCATTAATACAATCCTTTACTAAATAATAATGTCTATACGCTTAGTTCTCCAATTTATTCTGTCTTTGTTTAACACTGACGTGAGTTTGACTATCATTGTAAAAATGGCAAACAATTCAAACATTTTTTTTTATGGAAATCTTGCAAAAATCATGTACGTCTGACTGCTTTTGTAATTGCTCCGATAAGAGCTATAAATTCTAACTCAGTGGGTTACAAAATCACTGCTATTTTCTGCAGTTCTACATAAAATCACTGCTTTGATACACGAAGAAACAACCGCTGCTATCAGCAAGGTCTTTTCTTCAATCCGCATGCACATAGCACAACATGGAGTTGCTTTCCCTTGTTCTGCATTTCCTAAACAGAGTTCAAGATCTCTAGCTAATTTCAAATATCTATTTAAAATTTTTTGGCTTCTGTCCAGTCGATTTCCGAAGGTTTTGCCACCTTTCTGGCTAGGATGGAGACAGATGCTACTATACCTGGTTTTGTATTAATAGTTAAAGCACAGTAAAAACTTTCTTCTTCTTTGAGAACATCGTGTAACGGACAAATAGTTTTATTTCCCCCTTTGGTGGATGACCCGAAGAGATCATACATGCTCCAAATGATAAAAGATTCATCCAGACTTTCTTACAAAACGAACAACATGTTTTATTAATATAAACAAAGGAAATTAACCGATAAAGAATTAATTAGAATCACGATGAATTACAATTACGGTAAGCAGCGCTCACGTCTGCCTCGGTTCGCTGATAACACCTGCTCTGTCTCTATTTTTTGAATAACCAACGTTCTTTTCTTTCTGATGTTGCCATTCCGGACAACGCAATTTTCCCTTTATTCATAATGGCTGATCTCTACTAGTACAGTAACGATTCCCTTGTACCTTTGTATTCAACTTTTAATTGAAAGTTGTTGAAACTCTTTTTACTTCATTGTACAAAGTAAAGGAAGTATTGTAATCGCAAAAAATTTGGGGTATCACATTTCAATGAAAATATCCATTTTGACCGCTCTAGAATTCTTTTAAACGAATTTTTTGCTTGACCTGTACGTACGGACAGAATAAAAGACTCTTATTTTCAAAACGGATTGTAAAATGGATTTAAAAAGATTCAGAACGAAATTTTTTTCGTTGTATACGTACATAAGTATGTATGCATCTCGCATAACTCAAAACGGATAAGCCGCAGAACATTGAAATTTTGTATATGGGACTGCTATAAGCTGTAGTTGTGCACTTACCTTTTTTTTGCAATCAGCAATGCAAACGTAATGAAACGCATAATTAGTGGCGATGGAATGCAGCTTTGACTGATGAACGGGTGGTGATGGCATAACTGCGTAGGAGAAGTATGAGTGATTTGCAGACAATCGTGCGGTGAGTAAACAGATAATTTATTTTTGAACATTCTTGAAACATATTTTTTTCACATCACTGCATTACGGCGGCGAATAATCTCTTCAGAATTTATCTAACATTTATTACATTTCTGAAACAATAGAGGAAACCAAGCAGCGACCAGCCGATGTTTAGTTTCGCAAGCCAGAAGAGAGGTAGAAGCAAAAGTGCGCAGTTATCCAATATGGAAGTAGACTAAGAAAAGATTCCGGTTTTAGTTCCGAATTAGCTATTTTATAAGGTATTTTTCCTGCCTTCTTGGCATGCCTTCGTGGTGTAGGGGTCAGCACACTAGGCGCGTATTCGAGAGGTCCGTGGTTCGAGTCCCGGCGAGGGCATTGCTCATTTTTCATCTCTCCTGCTTTCACAAAATGCTTAATATTTCTGCAACCTCGTTAGCGTTATTAAATCATGTGCATGGATTGATGTGCATATGAATCATATGCATGGATTGAAATGATGCAGGCGAGAGAAATTTTGATGAATTGCAGATGCTAGCAGGGAGACATATAAAAATATACAGAGGGAATTTAAAGAGCTATTGCTAATTTTTAAGTTAGTAGTTTGTTAGAGATTTATTTTCTTATTTTATACTTTACATATATGTATACACATACATCCACCCCCTTACCCGGTCTTTATTTTCACAGTCGTTATTCGTAGTCATATACTTCCAATTATAGAAGTGTTTTAAATGACAAAAATATTCATGATTTGGCAATGTCAAATTAAGAGAAAAATTAATTAATTTTCGACAATTAACGAAATCTAACTTTTAATGCGGTCACCCGGTATATGTACTCATATATGAGAAAGTTTTATACCCGTTATGAAAAAATAAAATTTTAAGAAGTTTGACTGCCGTGAAACAAAAACTGACCGGCATATTTTATTTCAAAATTTGCAATTTTTGATGTCATTTTCAATTTGCTTTGAGAGCTTGGTTTATTAAGTTAGAATAACTCGGGGAAACAAATTTAAATGAAATGCAGCAAACAACGCGTATAATTTAATAAGCCGTACAAGAAAGTCACGTACTGCTACATCAAATTATTTAGAAAAGAAAAGACAAGGAAATGTTAGAATAATTTCATAACAGAATTGTTTATAAAAGGATTATATTAGATTCGACTTGGAAAATTACTCTTCACTCTATGACTATAAAAACATTTTAAAAACTTGTTTATATCCTAGTTCATTTTTAAAAAAAAGAAATCTGTAAATCCATAAAATTTAAGAAAGGAAATAAAAATGTTTTTCTTTGAAGGAGCTCTTTCTGATTCCTTAAAAGCAACTGCTATTATCCTTTCACATATATGATGAAATATTTTCTTAAAAAGAAAGACCGCGATGGAAGTTATTTTTTAAATCGATGCAACATTTCCACTGGTTTTCGTATTTTATACAGAAGTGACAGAACTCCCGATATTGTTGTAACTCTTTTTCACATTATCCTCTTGAGTCTTTTCTTCACTATTGTACAAAAACCGATTATTTTATTTCTGAGGAGGTATATTGGAGCGTGAAAGCATAACATATACTCGTTTAACGGATTTGAGATGAATCAACTTTGGATCAGGGATATCTCGGAAATTTTATAGCTTTATTGACATCTTTGCCTTCGTATCCTTTCTCGTGAAATAATATGATTGTCGAATATAGGATAAGCGTGATTTAGCAAAACAAGTTCTCAGTTGCATTTGTAAAGATATTTCTTTTATATTTTGTTATTAAACTATTTGAAGTTACGCTTTTTATACTGTCATAGAAATCTTGTCTTAGTTTGATGTACGTATATGATACTGAAAACATAGAAGGCTGATGTTTTTGGAACCTAGATTTTAGCTTAGCTTTGAGCATTTGCGATATATTGGAATTCTTTTTTTAAATATTTGTTTCCTCTGGATT
>KK117255.1:625073-642480 GCA_000611955.2 Stegodyphus mimosarum
GATAATTTATATCAAATGTTTCGCTGTCAGTTGCTTAGTGGAAAATGGTTATGTTTAGTGATTATCACATGCATTACTATAGTTATCATCAATTAAGGAATCATTATTAAGTTATCATTAATTAAGGAAAAATCACAAGAATGACAATTAGTCAAAAAGTTACTCGTAGAATTTAATGAAACCGATCCCCAGAATAAAACACATAGTAAGGTTTAAAATAATACAAAAAGAAAGTACCAGTAATTATGGTGCCTTAGAAATTAGCATATATATATAAAATGAATAAATCGGATGTGTCAGCTTGGTATTACGTTCAATATGGAATATGATCTACCGTAGAAACAATACAACACATACAGCGAAATGTGATGCTGTCAATTATACAATCTATCAGTTCCGTAGGAAGTGAGAGCCATTGCTCTAACAAAGCAGTTGCAAACGTGACAAAGGTCTGAAGAGGAGGACTAAGAGCAGCTATACGTCTTCCTAAAGCATCTCAAACATGCTCGAATGGATTCATGTCCGGTTACCGAGATGACCACTCCATGTGCTGAATTGTTTGCTGAAGATAATAATCCACGACGAGAGTCTTGTGCGGTCTAACGTTGTCGTCCTGTAGCAGGAAATTATCAAATCTGCTCTGCATAAAAGCGCACATAAGCATCAAGGATGTCCTCTCTATAGACCTGAGAACTCATGGTTCCAAGAGGAAAGACATGGAGGTCTATCGTCTACCCAAAGAGATACCCTCCTCTAAACGCAGACATTGCCTCATCCGTATGCATGACTTTCATAATCCGTATGCATAATGTTTGATGGATGATAACAGGTTCCAGGTTCTCTATAAATCAAATAACGCCTACTATCGCTTTTGAGGTTAAACCTGGACTCATCCGTAAAGAGAACAACCCTCCGTTGATCAGCTATCTAGTAGACACGTTGACGTGCCTACCTCAAACGTTCTCTTCAATGATGTGACTTCAGTAGCACGCAAATGGCTCGTCGTCTCGCGGACGTCCTTCGTGAAGCCTTCTACGCACGGTTGACGCTGACACCAACTTTCCAGCCACTGAAGCAAGAGAGGATCTGAGTCAAGTCAGAGTTCAAGTTCTATTCCTTCGTGCGCATAACAACAAATATCTGTCATCAGTACTCGTCGTAGTGGTTGACAGTCCTTTGCTGAACCTCCTGGATGCTGAAGTGGTTAGAAATTGTTGCTAAAGCCTATGAACTCCCATTTAATCATCTGGCCACTTCTGTCCGACTTTGTCCTGCCTCTAGTCTCCCAATAACTCTCCATTGCAGTGCTTCAGGCAAATAATGCCTGGAGGTCATTGTTTGTCCTCCCTCTAGTCTCCCAATAGCTCTCCATTGCAGTTCTTCAGGCAAATGATGCTTGGAGGTCTTTCTTATCTCAGTACCAGAGCGAAATTTGCAGGCTTGCTCTGAAACGTGTAATTTCATGCTTCTCCCAGATAACGTATTTCGGTTGCAGAAAAAAGCAATAAGAATTAAAACAAATATGGGAAATGATAAATTACTTCAACTTTTTATTTAAGAATTTTCTAATATCATGTCAGTCAATCGATGATCAATGGGAAGACACCCCCCTTTTTCTGGCATTAGCGAAACAACAAATTCCAGCAATCCTGATCTTACTCCATTCTCGATGAGAAAAGCAATTAAATCTTTCGTTCACTGACTGATCGGAAGGAGAAGGAAACAACTGTTATGGCGTCTGCTTCATGTTTGACATATATGTATAATTTCAAAACCTCATAATGCTGAGAAACGACTACGCAGTTCGGCTAAGAGTATCGCTATGAATGTTTCTGTCAAATTAAGGGAACATTTCCTAATAAATATTGTAACGAAATTGGTACTTTTGATTTGACTGGCGTTTCTGTGACAAGCATAAATCACATGAAATTCGACGTGGAATGAAATGGTGGATTTACGACTCCGGAGTAAAAAACGACAAGTCGTTACACGCAAACAAGAATCAAACGACATGATGAGCTAACTTTAGCAAGAATACGAAGAAAGGTTCACGGTTTCTTTTTACGGAATGAGCCATGAAAAGATCGTTCTAGCCTTGTACGTTGTTCTCAGGTTAGATTGCCGTGAGGTACAGCGCGATCGTAAGCTAAACTTCGAGAAGGGCATTGTCGGTTCGCGTTTGCAAGAATATTCTAGCTCGGTGACTCTACTTTTATACAGGCTCAAGATAAACCACACACAAAAAAGTCAAGATAACTTTTTTGAGTAAAAAGTCTAGATAAATTTTTAATTTCTCATTGTGTTTTTTGTTAGGCTAAATGTTTCGGTTCAATTAATTATGAAGCTTTTACAATATTTGGTGGTGACTATGAGAAGAGATCGCGGCTCCTCGTGGCGCAGCATGGCACAATTTGGTAACCACTGGTTTAGGTTATTTGAGTATGGCATAGCACAGAGGACTATTTGCGTAAGGAAAGGAATGCCTTCAAGGAATGCCTTGTAGGATTTTATAAAACTGTACTCGTATTCACAACACCTATTGCAAAATTCTTGAAAAGCACCTATATAGCCTGTCCGATTCGCATGGATACGAAGGTAGGCCAAACTACTAGTATCCAGTGGTTTTAACCACTCTTCCACTGGGGCTGGGAGCCTTTATTATAATATAAGCAAGCTTTTCCAAGATGACCACATCTGCAGCAAATTAAGAATTTAAGAATCGTGAGTGATCCTGTTAAGGAAGATTCAATGTATTTATTTATTCCATTAAAAATCAAAATATTTTAGATTAAAAACTAATTAAATTAAGACATGAATAGACATAAATATTGAAACCTCCTTAGGCAATTACATCTACAGTAAATTAAAATTTTTCCGAACCGTGTTTGATCGTCTTAAGGAAGTTTCCGTATATTTATTTATTCCATTAAAAAATAACGAAGTATTTTAATTAAAAAAATAATAAAATTCTGTTTGCTTTAAATCCAACATGATGGCATTACAATTATTTTTGCATTGTGTTTCCTTCTTTTCGTATATTTTATTTTTAACTCTGTTCGCTATTTTTCTTTTCTTTAAAAAATCAGGGATGCCTTTTAACTATTAAAATCTGAGAAAAGATTTATTCGTGAGCTGTTTGGTTAAAAGACTCTTTGAAGATTAGCTTTCATCTTATTTTATCTCCGTCTTTGATACCTTATGAGAAAGTGTGTTATTTTTTTAATGCAATAAGTTCAAAAGCATCATTTTAAAATTTCTATTTAATACATTCAATTTTTTATATTTTTGAAAATATGAGTTTTGTTTTGCTCTCAAACAGCACTTTTTTGCTCTTATACGGCTTCTGAAAGATTAGAATAACACTGTGTTTTGACATTTAATGTAGAGTTTTCTGTCTTCAAAAAATATGAAGTAAGGGCTTATTAAATCTTTTTTGAATAAAAATGTCCAATAAACTCGTTGTTAAATAATGATTATTTTCTAGCCGAGGTACACAATGTATTCTCCTGTCGGGAGACGACGTCGACCTTCTATAGACCTTGGCATAGAAGTTGGTGAGCTCTTGAATTTATGCTTTTGTTGTGTTTCTAAGTTTATTTGAATCGTAATTAAGTATTATATGTTAAGTGCAATTTAAGTGATATTTCTTCTAGTGTGGCTTTGTATTTTTTTATTATAAATGAAACTGAAAAAATAGCGTTTTCGTGTTGCGTGCACCTAAGCCTAATTAGGCTTAGTGAGTTTTTCGCTTGAACTCCGAGGTTCGTTGTAATTATTTACTGTTTTGATGATGTGGAGAATAACTTTTTCTAATACTGACAAGGCTCCATAGCTTAGGTGTCGTTAAAGTAAATATTGTTTTCTCTTCTTTTTACTTTTTTTGATCATGGATACGGTAAAAGACGTGAATCCCAACTAGGATTGATATTTTTAGACAAAATCTTGAGCTATTTGAATCTACATACGATTCTAGTGATTTAGAGGAACTCCATCAAATTAAGAACCTACTTTAATTAAACACTGTAAATTCTTTTAAGAAAAATGATCAAATGATCCTCACATACCTAAAGATTTAGCTGTACGATCTCAAAAATTTATTCAAAGTATTGACCTTAAACTCAGCCAATGCGCTAACTAGGAAACGGCCAAGACTAACCAATCGGAAAAACGAAAAGCATCTACCGCTAAAATTGACACAGTCTAAAAATTCTGGAATAGAATGTATTAACCTTCGAAAAACTCATAAACGGTTTATAAGTGAAACTTCAGACCATGATTATGCCCATCAAAACAAGTTTAGTGCTCTTTCTGATAATGATGAAATGGAAATTAGCAACTCCAATGAAAACCCCAAAATTGAATTTATTACAATGCGTAAAAAGGCAGGGAGAATTTACCCTATAATAGTCGTCAACGTAGATCATTGGACACCGATCAGAGATGATGTATTTAAGCATGAAGTAGAAAAAGTTGGAGGAAATTTGAAAGGAGGAGATCTTCACATCAAAGTTTTTATTCCTGATGACTATCGTAAAGTTACTGCTCTATTAGACGAGCGTCAACGCTCTTACCATACCTTCCCTCTAGCACAAGATAAACCTATTCGTGCAGTAATAAAAAAACTCCCAATTCGCACTCCAGTTGCTGAAATTGGCCCTAACAGAAAAGCCCTAACAGAAGCCCTAATAGAAAAAGGTATACCTGTTAAATCAGTAAAACAAAATACTAGGAAAACAGGTGACGAAATTAAATCTTTACCGCTATTCTTAGTGGAGGTAGCTCGAAGTGAAAAAGCAAACAAATATTTAATTTAACCCATCTAAAGGGATTTGCTATATTCGTTGAACAATTTAAACCAATGCCAGGACCAAAGCAGTGTCGTAACTGCCAAAGATATGGACATAGTAAATCGCACTGACACCATAAAACTCGTTGTTTAAAATGTGGTGAAAGTCACGAAACATCAAGTTATAAGAAAGACAAAAAACTTCCCGGCAAGTGTTGTTCATGTGGAGGACCCCACGTTGTGTCCTATCGTGGGTGTGAGAAATACCCCAAAAATATGCGCAAAAACCACCGAATGATGAACCGTCACTGCCTCGAAAGGAAACTGAAAAATCTTCAAAGACTCCTACTCAAGATTCAGAAACTGGTTCCATCAAGGATGACTTACAGTCATTCATTGCTTGGATTAAAAATACCTTTCAAAAAACCCTTTTTGAAAGATTTGAAAAATCCAAATCCAAATTGGGATGGAAGCCTTCGACCTATTAATGAACACGGAATATGGCCCATAAAATTCTGCAAAGAACTTTACATATAACAGTTGCTACTATATGTAGTTTAGATATTCCCTATTTTAATACAAATAACATTAAACGCCAATAGACTGAATTGCAGGATTTTTTAAATAAACATAATACTGACATGATGCTTATTAATGAAACTCATTTACATCACTGTGATCATTTTAAAATAGCTGGATATAAAATATATCGCAACGACCGCCTACATAACAGAGGAGAATGTACCCTCATTATGCTTAAAAATAATCTCGGATCAACTTTATATGAGACGTCTAGAAATAGTACATGCACTAAGCACACCGCGGTTATCATTTATAGCAGAACCAGTCATCCTTATTTATTTATCTCCACATATAATCCTCCACGAAGTCAAATTACCGACAGAGACCTGGACTGCTTAACTAACACAGATCTTCCATTACTTATTGCTGGAGATCTAAATTTTAAACATCCATTTGGAATTCACGTAGAAAGAACAATAATGGCAAAATCCTCGATAATTATGCTCTTCACAATAATCTTAAAGTACTCGGACCGGAAACCCCTACAAGATTTCGCTACACAGGCTCTTCGGAAATTCTCGTCATTGTTATCACTAAAAATATTATTCAAACTCCTTACCTTGAAGTCCTATAGGAAATGTCATCTGATCACTTACCCGTTAAATTCATCCTAAATGGCTTTGAACAAAATGAACAAAATTTCAAAAGTACTGTTAACTGGGAGAAATTTAATACTATTATTAAAATCCCAAATGCTCACCCTAACCTAACATTTCTGATATTGAAAATGAAATCAGTAAAATCAAGTCCAGAATTCAACGTGCTCTACGAGCAGCTACTAACATTAAAGAAGATCGCTCTCAAACTTCACTTCCAGATTATATTCGAGAAAAAATCAAAGATAAGAATAGATTGGCAAAACGATGGAGAAATACAGGAGATTCTCGATTAAAAAGACTCCTTAATAAAAAAATTCGAGAAATCTCTAAATTACTCAGTGATTATAGATCACGTAAGTGGGAAGAACTCCTAGATAACGTGGAATATGAACCTACCCTTATTTCGAAAATTGCCAGAGCTCTTAAAAAGTCATTTGCGAATCGCATCGTCCCACTCAATACCCCCAATGGACTGGTGTATTCTGAATAGGAAATGGCAGAAGTTTTAGCTCAACAGCTTGAAAACACTTTCGTTCCTGATCCCAACTTCGATCCTGAAACTGAACAAGAAGTCCAAGAATTCAACGAGAATTTAATTCATTGCACTGACGTAAATTATTTATTACCTACCTGTCCTAGAGAAGTACAGAACATGATTAAGAATCTCAATATTAGAAAACCACAAGCATACGATTCAGTCTCCAATAAATCTCTCATAGCACTTCCCTGGCGTTTCATCGTATTATTAACAAATCTCTTTAATGCCAGCTTTCATTTAAATTATTTCCCACATCAGTGGAAGCATGCTATAATCATAAACTTAATTAAACCAGGTAAAAATCCAAAAGAAACCACCAGTTATCGCCCAATAAGCCTGCTTCCATGCATTGGTAAAATTTTGGAAAAAATTATTCAAATTCGACTTATTAATCACCTCGAAAAGAATAATATCATCGACTCCGAACAATATGGATTTCACCGAGGACACCAGCTCACACCAGCTCATTAATGTGACTGAATATATTGCTATTATTAAGAAAAATGCTGTTGCTGCATGCTTTTTAGACATAGAAAAGGCATTCGACAGAGTATGGCCCGCCAGCCTTCTCTTCAAAATGCAAAAAGCACTTATCCCTATCAATCTCATCAAATTAATATACTCCTATTTAAAAAATCGTATTTTTCAAGTTCGAATTGGAAAATCTCTCTCCAATAGAAAGGTACTTAAAAGTGGCGTCCCTCAAGGAAGTATTTTAACGCCGATCCTATTTAACATCTTTATAAATGACATGCCACGGCCATTAAATGGAAAAATCGCTAAATATGCTGATGATACTGTCGTTCTTACGAAGTCTTTAAAACCGCAACTCGCTATTGGCAATTTTAAGTTCGCAGATAACATCACTGATCATTGGTTCAAGATCTGGCGAATTAAATCAAACCCAAATAAGTGTAACGTCACTATTTTTAGAACATATAAAAATAATGCTCCTGTCGAAATTGATATTCAAATTAATAATGTGCAAATATTAGTTAACAGCTCCATTAAATACCTAGGTGTGCTCTTTGACGAACAACTATTGTTTAAAGAGCAAACTATGAATGCATTACGAAAAGCTAACGCAGGGGCTATTGCTCTTTATCCTCTCCTACGAAGAAATTCGAAACTTCATGTAAGAACGAAGCGAAAACTATATCTTACTTTACCCATTTTACCCATACGGTATTCCTGCGTGGAGCACAGTTGCTAAATCCTATCTTAAAAAGTTAAAAGTTTTCTAAAATAAATTACTAAGGATGATTTTAAACCCCCCGTGGTATGTTCGGAACAAGGAAGTACTTAAAGAAATGAAGATCGATTCCATACATGACGAAATGCTTTCTGCTTGTCATAACGTTTTCCAGAAAATGCAAAATTCAGAATACCACCATGTAAGAAAATTTGTAAACTATGACTCAACTATCGAACATACTGTCAAAAGGTCAAGAACCATTCATCACAATCCAAGAGGATAAACTTTTAATTGCTTCTCCGAGCTTAAATCTTCAAATTCATCATACAACACCTCAAAAGACTCTTTTAGCTGCTAGTGGCGGCACTCGTCCATGGATTCGCCTTTTCGGCGTGAGCATGCCTGTGTTCTTAAACGTTTAAATAAAGCCAGCGCCCTCGGGCAAAACTTCAAATATAGGTAAAAGCATATTTTAAATGCTAAATGCCTATTGTATCCTGATGACCAATGCAATGCAATGCGATGTACTCTTTGAGAAGTATTTTTAATAACCCTTTGAAATGAGCAAATGTTTGTCCGTTAAATTAATTGTACGTTATGATACATAATTTAAAAAATATGCAAATTATTCACAAAACTCTCATTCTGCTGAATGCATAATACGCATATGGCACAATAACGATCTTTTATAAAATACAATCAGAGTACAAGTGTTTACAAAAATTATAAGTTAGATATGTCATAACTATTATTAGGAAGACGCATTATTGAAAATGAAAAAAAAGAAAACGCAAAAAGCAGAAAATCTATGGGTTTTAAACGAATTAGTTCTTTAGACTGCAACGATACGCTTGTCTGTGTGCCGTGGACACAGTCAGCTGATCAATGTACACGTTTACAGAGTCTTAGTTAAAAAAAATAGCAATACTTTTTTTTTATTCTCTTTACTGTTTACATTCGCGTTGTAAATTGATGAAAACATCCGGATTGGCTCCGGGTAGCTTCACCTGTGAAAACTATAACCGCTTCGACTTGTATAAATGCTCCAAACTTTTGGTTAATTTTTATTGTTGTTCAGACATATTTGTTCACAAAGTTTAAACTGTTTACACACAAAAATGATAATGCAGTATCTGAAAAATTGAATAATATCAAAGTATTTCGTTTAATTGTTTCTTGTTTTGAAGATGAGGAAGGCGAGGATTTGTAAAGCAATTTAAAATAAAATCGTAATTTTTATGGCTTGTTTTCGGGGAAACAAGTAAGGTGTTATTTTTATGTATTTGAAATTGTAAACTTTATGCTTCCAATAATGCAATCAGTAGGATGTTATAAGCCTTATTATTATGGTCTAATTTTATGATTTACATTTCGCGAAATCTTAAAAGATTTCGCGAAATGTAAATCATAAAATTAGATGTAAATAGTTCGTTTTAAGATATTATGAGAGGAACGAGCTTTAAGACATGGAATTGCCTGCTTTAGTTATAGTTACTTTAGTTATTGCTTATTGTTACTTTAGTTATGATTTCCAGCATTTATAGGGAAGTGCGTTGCATAAAATCTAAATTATTATTAATGCAAATATTTCTCAGCGAATACAAAACAAGGTCTTATTCCTTCAGGTGTGATTTCGTAACCCAAATAATTAATTTTAGAAGTGCCAAAAATACATTTTGCAACATTGATGCATAAACTACAGTCGTTTAACCTTTGCAAAACTGTGTGTAAGTGCTTACGGTGTGACTCTTCGTCTGGAGAAGCGATTAGTATGTCATCTAAATAGCAGAATGTAAAGTCTAATCCTGATAGTACCATATTCATGAATCGCTGAAATGTCTGTGCCGCGTTGCTTGTGACTCCAGATCAGAAGGTTGCGTTTTCATATCACGGCCGGGTCACCAGTGATATCATGGCAAAGTCACCAGTGAAGTGCGTTGCATAAAATCTAAAATATTATTTTTGTACTATAAAGAACAAACTTCTTTAAATAATTTATTTAACAAGAAAACAGGATTGAAACGAATGGTAAGTAGCCTTTTTTGCAAAAGCACGAAATTCCAATGAATGTCTGTCTTTCGCCATTTTATTTATTGCCATTTTATGAAAATTAAAAGGCACAGAAATTGAAGATAATATGAAGAAGAAATATAGAGGACGCTATAGTAGTAATATCAGCATTTTGGTTAATAGGATTCAAGAAGGTTAAGGAAAAAAAGAGTGAAGAGAAAAAAGTATATGTGGAGTGGATGCATTTACGTTTATAAGTAATGTTTTTGAAAATGATTGAGAGTGATCAAAAAGTTTTAAGAGAGGTCATTGAGTAGTAAACAAATTTTATTTCTGTCCGTACGCTACATGAGTTGGCATCAATATTAAGACATTAAAAAATTATTCCAGACAGATAATAAGGGATTGAAAACAAGGGTTGAACTGTGGGCTAGACACAAGTACGTTGGTCGGCTATTTTAATTTCAAGCATTATTCGATTCGTTAGAGAAACGGGGCTTACTAGTAATCATAGAATGGCAATTTACCCAAAGCTGTAAATTAAACATTATTCTATAATATCTTTCAAAACTGGCAACATATGAAAACGCATGATATATTAATACATGGTAATGTATTATAATATAATAGAATACTCTAAAAGGAACATGAAAAGAGGAAAGAAAATAAAAGAACTCAAATATTATGTGAACTGTTTCACATTAATTTATATCTGTCGTTCATGCTGCAATTATGCTTTGCTTGCTGCAATTTTTGTTTTATGGTTTTTGAAACTTACTGTTAAATTCCACGTTTATTCGCATATTTCTCGCTTTTATCTATTTTTCTTCTCGCGTTTCCCAGTATATGATTCATAAACCACTGGTTACACTAGATATGAATAAATAAGGTATTTTCTCCATCCTTCTGCATGCTTTCGTGGTCTAATTTGGAGCATACTTGACACGTATTTGGGAGTCGGAAGTTCGAATCTCGGCTACGGCATTGCACACTTTTCATATTTCCAGCATCAAAAATCATAATGACTCTACAGTAGCGCCCGAACTAAAAGATGGGGGACAACAATTCGTCGCTACGTGGATTTGGCGACTGGGTCTCCTAATCCCCGACCGCCTTTTAAAAAATCTGATGTATACACCATATAACTTTTTTGGAAGGAATATTAAATAATAAACATTTTGCACTTCATTTAAACTTATTGGATTGAAATAAATCTACTTCGTCGATAGGGAACAAGCCACAATAGAATAAATGCTCTCTTTAAAATTCACTATATTTGTTTATCACAGCGACACTCTGGCGCTAGTTTCGCTTATCAGCCTTAGATCTCATTCATTTTATAACTCAGAATGCACAAAAATTATATATATCAGCTGAAGAATTATCTAATCGTTGCCACATGTTCCACTCAAATACTACAATAAATCTAAAACGATGTATAAAAGAAATTAAAAAAAAAAAAAGAAACAGTTTTCGACAGACGATTCAGTATTTCTCATTCAATTAAATCAGTTCTCACTTCGTGACAAGGCAAAAATGCGTAAAAATTTAAAATATTTGTACTGAAAATTACAAAGTAAATCTTAAATACTTATTTCCTCAAATAAATTGCAGAATGGATTAAACATGATTTAATTTGCAATAATAAAAGAAAGCGTTAACTTTGTTATTGCGAAGCTTTGTTTCTCTAACTTGTCAACAAACCCACTATTCTCCTAAGTTTCAAATGTAAACAAATATGACTGCCTTGGAAAAATTGATTAGATTTATCAGCACTTAAACAACTTTTAAATTGTTGATAATTCTACAAATCTTGCACGCAGATTTACTAAAGGCATAAAAACCTTACCGGGAAGATAAGAACAACATCATTATTAAAGCAAAGAATGCACAATTTCAAGAATGCTCAAGATATTCAATCATTTTTAAAGCAAAAAATGCTCAATTTACCAACATATAAGAATACAAAAACTGATCTCACTGAGCTGACTAACAGAGTGGCTTTGAAATCCTTGAGTTTGTTAATCAAAAATTCGTTAAAGTTTTACAAAATATGAAATCGATAATAAAACAAATTCCAAATTTCAAATTTGGGCTTCCAGAGGCCCATATTCTGAGAAGGATTACATTATTCAAAATTTGATGGCTCTAGGAACCGTTGTTTTATCATAATGCGAGAAACATACATATATTTATGCAGATTCTTCATTATTTAATTGCTTTAAATATAATACAGTTCGATAATATTTGGTGGCAACAATTTGAAAAGTGAAACAATGCTACTAGTGAATAGACGCAAAATGTCCAAACGAAATTAATAGTCCTTGTGGGAAAATTGTGCCTTTGGGCTTAAAAAAAAAAAAAAAGTAATGACTCTTAGAAGTAGTGTCCGAACCCAAAGTTGGTGGATGATAATTCGTAACCACTAGGATTCACTCATTTCCAGACGCCCCTTAAAAGGAGAAGTAAGTGACGTATTTCTTCAGTCCTTTCTGGATCCCTTCGTAGTGTAATTGGAAGCATACACGATACGTATTCGGGAGGTCCGGAGTTCGATTCCTGTGGAGGGCATTGCACATTTTTCACTTATGCAACATCTAAAAACCGTATGACTCTGCAAATAAATAGGAAAATAAATAGAGTACAGGAAAAGTATTGTATTCAATAACATTTAAGTAACTGTTTAAAAATACAGAATGCAGTAATATTAGCACAATTATTTTTACATTTTTTTTATCTTTTATATCCTTCTTTAACCCCCAGAAATGCTATACATAGTATAATTTTCTCTCTTGATTTGGAAAGGGTTAAAAGTGATAATATTAAGGGAATAATAATATATATATATATTGGTAACATAAAAAAAAGAAAAAAAAACGTAATGACTCTAGAAGTAGCGTCCGAACCCAAAGTTGGTGGATGATAATTCGTGACCACCAGGATTCACTCAGGATTCATTCCTTCAATATAAGGCTTTGGCATATATAAAATACAGTATACACATGCATAATGTTTTAATATTGTGTTAAAATACGCCTATAAATGCACTGAATATGTGTGTAATATTTTTACACTGGGTATATATTCCGTTTTTTATTAGAGATCTATTCATTTGCAGTAATGCAGGGGGCTTTATAAATTCTGACTTCATGCCCTGATTATGAAAGAGCACTATAAATAAATTAATGTTTAATGGCACACTTGTTGTTAATACAAAAACTAATATATGAACTGATTATATTTTCCTTCTGTTGTTCTTTTCTTCTGTTTGACACAGAAGGACTTTTCAAATTTTACTGTTGACGGATATGATTTTTCTTTTACATGGAATATGGAATTAGGTTACTTGAACGATTTAGGTAACATTAATTTTTAATATATTCAAGAAATTAATTCTGACAGTAAAACGTATGTGTTTTCTTTAAATTCTTTATAATATTCCTATTATTTCAAACAAGCAATTATTTTATGATTTAGATTTGTATTATCATTTTACTCTTTTCCTTTTCCTCACTAGAATGTAAATTAGTTCCAGAGTATTTAGCGGGAGATTTTTGAGTTGTAAGACAGCGTGTTTCTGCCTCTCGGAGCCACGTTACTAAGCTAGCTAGCTCAGATAAGACTGTATAATTCGGCTTTGTAATATAGTTGCTGATATTTAAATTGTTACATCGGTAAAACTTTGAGCCAACTTCGCGTTAAATCTCTTGTATAGTCTTTGGCTACTAGTTTAGTTTTAATCTGAATTTTAACTTACTTTTACTTTAAGTTACATCGCCACAAATGGTTGCCTGATTTGTAAACACAGTCGTGCATTATATGCATAAAGTTTTGATTTAATAAAAATGTTTGTTTAAACCTTCTCAAGGATATGTTGTTAACTTCAGACGCAGGGATAATTCACTTTTAGTCTGTTAGGAGTTTATGCTACCAAAGCAAGTCAAACTTTACTTCTAATCGCTTTTTATTAAAATTATCTGCATGTTTACTTTTGTTTAAAGAAGGCTTTGATGAATTACTCACGCTCGCGAGCCTATTTTACATTCTTCTGCGTAAAAAAGATTCTTTTTAATAAGGTTTCCTGCAACAAATATCTAGGTTTAAAATTTCGCGTAAAGAAATTTTTAAAAACCCGCATTCCGTCATCTTCTTTCATTCAAGATCCAAATTAACTTATCATAAAGTTCTTTCAAGGAAGAGTTAAAAAAATTGCATGCTTAGGAAACTCAGTTATTGATTATCGCTGCAATTCTTGAAAGCTGCACTTCATTTTGGTTTTCAAGGACACATATGAGAAGATCAAAATAAAAATAAAGCAAGCCCCAAGTTTCCTTTTTTTTTCATTGCTTTTTAAAGTCTGGAGAGTTTATTTGGCTGGGAATAAGAAGAAATGACTTGAAAAATTCTAAAAACGTCATGAAGTCAAGATACAAATCTGCAAAATAAAATCTACAATAAATGTAACCAACTCTCGAGGATATGCAATGCAATGTAACTTATCCAGTTGTTTATTTAATGCCTGAAATACGTTTCGGAACATCCAAGGGCTCCCTTATTTGTACTACCAACGGGCGTTATTTAGAGACATAAATCGGAAATAAATGTTTACAATTACTCGTTATTATTGTGTTATATGGTTTCACACCATGTAACACAGTTCGAGACCAAAATTGCCAGCTTAAATTTTTATTTCAAATCAAATTATAGTGATAGAAAACTAGACAAATGATAAGCAAATGTTGCAATATTTAAAAGCATTTAGTGTATTAATATTAAAGTTAAATAAAATGTATTCTTCATGTAATTGTCCAAGAATAATTTATTATCAAAATATCATTTAATAAAAACTGCGTTAATTTTTTGTGCAAATAATTTAGCGATTCCAAGCTACGAATTTAACATCCGTAGCTTGGAATTTGTGTAAGATTTCTTGAATGAAATACGTTCATTCAAGAAATCTTACACAAATGAAAATATCAACATTTCCCTGTGGAAAGAAGAATACAAAAATGGCGATATTTCAGAAGTAAGCAGTGGAGAAATTTTAAATCAATAAATTTCAAAAAAGGTTGTCTTGTTTTTATTTTCTTGTGGTTTTATATTACAACTGTAAATTTCTAATCTTCAGTTATGGAAGTTTCTCTGCTGTAACGCAGCTTTTCCTCCGTAATATAATATTTATTATATACCTTTCAGCAGTATTTTCAGATGTTTCAAAAAGAGGTTTTTCTTACAGGAATTTGAGACCATACATGAAAAATAAAACATTAGAGATATTATACGATTGATATATATATATATATTTCTTTTCGTAGATGTTTTTAGACAGTATTTTACTTTTTTTTATCTAAATAGCTTTATGCTTATTGTGTTGTTCAATTCTTTCTTAAGAAGAAGCCAGATCGGAAGGAAATTAATATTATCCAAAACGATTAATTCTTCCTGTTGGAATTTACTCATATTTGTGGTTGTAGCACATCTTATTTTTGAACTTTTCCTCATAGAAGAGGGTCAAAAACGTTAAATGCTGGAATGTTGTTGTTTCTTCTATTCTGTGGAAGAATACTAAAATTTCAATACAAATTATTTCTCAATTTAAATTTTATATGAAACATGTGGGCGGGGCAGGTGAACGGGCTGCGGATATAGCAAAATTTATAAGTTCTATGTGCACCTCAAAAGAAAATGCATGAAAACATTTTAATGTGAATGAAATCAGTTCATATTCTCTAACCAACCAATTCATAAATAATTTTTTGTAACCCAAATAGGAAACAAAACTTTGGCTACTTCAGGTTTAACGCATATAGGTATGGCGCCATGATTTAAATTTATTGTAATATAACAACTTTTTCTCAATATCAATAAAAGAATTAACGGGAAAGTAACGTACCGTGCCAATAATCCTAACCTGAAACAAAAAAATTTCCAACAGCAGATATTTATTTAAAATGCTGACAATAGCGAAACATTTTCGACATAACACTGACGCCACATGGTATCGCGTGCTTTTTTCAACGTCCGAATACGACATTATATAATAATAATATATTTAATATTTAGCAATGCTATGTTTAACCCAAAGGGCGTTAGTTTCGTTTTGGCATAATACTACTAATTTCGTTTTGGCATTTTGCGTTAGATTCACTATAAATGGCGAATCACGTTTTAAATTCTTGCCAACAAATATTAGAACCCTGTATTATATCGGGTTGGAGGGAAAGTTCTGTCGTATTTTAAAGAAAACATTTGAATTCATTTATAAAAATATGTGTTTAATATTAATCAATTATATATGCTCCGTTATTTGTTACAACCTGTTGCCATCTTTCAGGTAACCTGTGAATTCCTGTTTTGTAGAAGTTCTCATCCTTGGAATTAAAATAGTCAGCAACTGCCTTAGAAACACTTTCAAAAGACTTGAATTTTTTTCCTCTTAGATAATTTTGCAGAGACCTGAACAGGTAATAATCAGATGGTGCAATGTCAGGTGAATACGGTGGGTGACTAAGGACTTTCCATCCTAACGCATTCAGTTTTTGTTGTGTCACCATTGCAGTATGCGGGCGAGCATTATCGCGGTGGAACACTATTCCTTTTCTGGGCGCTAATGCTGGCCTTTTTTCTTTGATAGCTGCATTTAATTTATCCAGCTGATTGCAGTACAAATCCGCGTTGATGGTTTTTCCCTGTTTCAGCAACTCGTAGTACACTGGACCTTTCCTGTCCCATCTCAAACAAAGCAATACTTTTCGTTGATGGATACTTGGTTTCGGAACTGTTGCTGATGATGTTCCTGGTTTGAAGTAAGATTTTTTCTCTAAATATTCTCGTAAAGAATCCACTTTTCATCTCCAGTAACCAGCCTGTCCAAAAACGGCTCCACATTGTGTCTAATCAGATGTAATGAACACATTCTTCCACGATCAGGCAAATTCTTTTCCGTTTAATTAATGTGGAACCCAAACACTTTGCTTTAACACAAACCCAAGAGATTTAATGTGATCTCCAATAGTTGTATGATAAATAAAAAACTCTTCTGCAATTTCTCGACTTGTTAAATGTGGGTTATTTTCCAACATGGATCGCAAAACATCATTATCGATCTTGGATGGTCGTCCAGATCGATCACTTGCTTTGAGGCTCAGATCCCCGGAAAGAAATTTGCTAAACAATCTTTGACAAGTACGAACATTTGTAGCATTCATTATTTTGATTAACTAAATTATTTTTAGTTTGAACTTTCCTATCGATATCTCAAAGTTTCAGTTGCTGCCCGAATTTAGCGCGAGCGAGATATTTATGCAAATCGCATATATCTGTTAGCAGTTTAAAAGGCAGGAGTTAACGAGGGGAAAGACAGAGCCTTGGATTTATCGCCGTAAAGCTGTGCGCGCAAAGATTTCCTCTGTCTACTGAAAGTTCGCCTTCATAGGCATTTGCAATTACTAGTGTAAAGAAATTATATAACGATGAAGCTGCATAAATATATGCATGTTTCTCGTATTGTGATAAAACAATGGTACCTAGAGCCATCAAATTTTGAATAAGGTAATTCTCCTCCGAACATGGGCATCTGAAAGCCAAATTTGGAATTTGGAATTTGTTTTATTATCTACTTCATATTTTGTAAAGAATTTATGAGTTTTTGATTAAGAAACTCAACGATTTCAAAGCGAGCAATGGCAACATTGCAC
>KK117256.1:872-37789 GCA_000611955.2 Stegodyphus mimosarum
TCATCGAAATTACTTACTCAAAATATGAAAAGGAATTTGGAGGAGAGTCAAAAAACTAAAAATTACTATCCCTTTTCTTGGAATCGAGTGTATCAAGTTCTTAGCCGACCTATTCAACTGAAACGGAAATATACAGATTTAAGAATGAGTTTTCAATGGAACAATATTTTTCTTACCAAAAGTTATTTTACATTTGGAATAACAATGACAGCTGAAGATGAAGTCCATATCTATCAAACTACAGTCGCTCCAATTGTCTATTATGAATCTGACGATTTAAATCTAACCGCCAAAGAATTTAAAGCATTCAAGGAAAAAAATTTTAAACGATATATATTGAAACCTTTTGGATATTATGCAGTTCCCCCAAAGACTCAGTATCTTATTTTAACCACGCAAAAGAGTCTATTTCTTGTATACAAGTGCCCAGTTATTCTTTGGAAGAAAGAGAATTTTTTATCCCCAACATCCTATATATCATTTTCCGGCAAAAGACCACGCAAAAGAACTCCCTGCAAAAGAGACATTGAAGTTATTACAATCGAAGATGAGGAGTCTAGATTACCAATCAAAAAACGCAAAAGTTACCGAATAAGCCAAGAAACGCCTTCTGTAGAAGATGATTTTATGGACAGCCAAGAAACGCCTTCTGTAGAAGATGATTTTATGGACTTGGAAAGTATTACAGATGATTTATTAGTAGACAATTGTTTAAATCAATTAAATTCTGATGAAATGGAAATATTATGGAATTCTATTAATGAAATTATATCTGAACTATGTTAAATAATAAATTTTGTATTTATATGAATAATCTGTCCTATTGTAATAAATAATAATAAAATTTTTTTTAAAAAAAAATAACCAATCTTGGATTGAATTAAAAAAAATGATAACCAATCTTGAACTATTTTTAAAACAAAGAGCGCAAAATAATTGTTTTTTCCAATACACGACAAAATATAAAATTATTCAAATAATATCCAATCTTGAACCCAAAAAAATAATTGGAAAAAATTCAATCTTGTAATTTTCTGATGGGGTACCGGTGTTCAAATACTTTTGTGATCGACTGTACCTGGTCGGAAATCATACTGTCTTGGGCTAAGGTAGTTCATTTGATGGATGTGGTGCCTTAAACGGTTCATAAGGAGCTTTTCGTAAATCTTCCCTAGCGCGGAGAGCAGGCAAATCGGGCGATACGAGCCCAGGGGCCTTCTTCCTTAAAAGGTGTTTCAGAACCTGCTGTATTTCAAGGTTATTAAACATGACATTATCCACGACATTGTAGAAACTTGTGTCTGAAGGACAACTGGGAACCTGGGAGTGTGCGCTTGGAGTTGGCTCCTCGATGTTTTGGCTGAGGACTCCGTCAAGTATTGCTTGTAACGATGCTGCAGTGAATTCTTGAAAGTTCTGCTGGGAAGGATAAATGTAGGTTTGGGCGGGATTGAAGAGTTTAACAGTAGCAATCTTATGGTGGATGCCATAGATTTCTCTTGATTATATACAGAATCGTCTCCATGATTGTATCTTGGCGTTGATGATCATACGTTTGTATGTGGCACTCTCAAGTTGATAAGTGGTGAGGGATGTAGTTTGTTTGTTATGGCATAGGTCTTGATTTATGCGTCTGCGTAGGGCTCTACACGTTTTCTGCTGGTCTCTGAGGTCGCTTGTTCACCAATTGATCGCCTGTAGTTTCTTTGTACAGCGTAAGGGAAGTTGTTCGTCAAACGTTTGGCGCATTGTAAGTATGAGTAAGTGACTAAGGGACTCCATGTCTTTTCTTGTATGGGCTTGCTCTAATATGTGTTTCATGCCGTTAATTTTGGTGCGTATGATGTTGGCGAAGGTGCGAGTTTTTCTTCCTGGAAGATTGTACCTTCTGATGGTGTTTATGGAAGTGACCTGGGCAATAGCGAATGTGATGTATTTGTAATCGGAGAGACTATAGTGTCATCCTCCACAGTCCAATTTTGGATAAGTTGAACCGCTGACGCAGTAGAAAGTGTTAGGTCCGACCATTCCTGGGCAAACACCCTGTCGAAGGTAGGTGGGGCACCTGCTGTGTTGTTCAGGACTAGGTTGTATGAAGATATAAAAATCTTCCAGTAATCGACATCTAGTGTCTGTGGTGACATATCACTAGTTAGTGTTTTTGTAATCGCCGGCTAGGCTTGTAAGTGGTATTTTCAAGCCATTTAAAACACTGTGCATATTTCGTATTGTTATGCTCTGTGGGGGGATGAACAGAACGATACCAAGACGAATGTCAGGTTATTAACCTCTAAGAGAATTGGTACGTAATCTCGTTCCTGTGCTATTATTAAGGGTGCCTGCCCAGTTAGGATTGCAGGAGACTATTATGGCTCGCGGTGGATGCTCTGTGTTACCTGTTTGAAAGGCATTCCATTTAAGAGGTATACCAGCGGCTCTGCGATTCCTGGTGTAAGGCTCTTGAGTTATCAGGAAGTCTCTGCCTTGTTCTGTTGCGATGGTAATGGCCTGTGCCGTAGCAGCCTGGGTGCGCTGCAAGTTTATTTGGATGCATTGGATGGTATCTCCGGTGTGTCTGGTTTCGCCGTTGATTGTACTTCCCAGAGTGTTGTGCGGAGTAAGAGAATCAGCAGTATGTAGTGATGCTGCGGATGTACTGTGCAGTACGCTGGTATTTGGGGCAGTCTGCGCTATATGCTGGGTGGCAGTAGTTGTGTCTGGTACTGCGTCTATGGTTAGCCTTCCCGCAGTTCTGGTTTGTTGCTGAGCATTCCTGATGCATTCTGGTTCTGTTGCTGAGCATTCCTCGATTCTATGGTTGCCGGCGCAAAAGGCACAGTGCTGTTTCCTGCTCTTGCATTGGTCTTGCGTGTGACCAAGTTACTGGCACCTGTAGCATCTTCTGATGCCGAGATACTCTGTGATGTTATAGACGTTCCAGCCAGTGACTATCTTTCTTGTGGATATAACTGGGTGGAAGCTCGATGGCTCACACTCCACGATCCATCGTGCCCTGTTTCATTGTGGTTTGGAGTTTCGCTCGTGCGAGATGCTCCTCGAGTTTGTGGACATCTTCCTATGTATTGCAGAAGACCTCTAAACCCCCTTAGGCGACAGCTGTTATCCTGTTCACTGCAATATTGAAGTTCTTAATTGGGGCTTTCGCCTGAAATTCTTTTTTTAGGTCTGTTTGATTCTTATCACCTAGTGGCTTAATTATAAGACTGGGTTTTTGGGTGAGTCTTAAAACGTCTGCAAAGTTTGGCTGTTGCACTGGCGGAGTTGGATGTGGTGGTGCAGAGGGTTGTGATTGTGGCTGTTCCGGTGGCAAGGTCTGTTCTGCAGAGATCCCTACTGAGGCTACAGCTGGGCCCTGTAGTGCCAGAGATAGAATCCCAGCAAGGGCTTCTTGCATATGCAATCGCTCTTTACTTGGAATCAGGAACCTTCTTCCTCTTATAAGATTGAATGTGCGTGTGCACTCGGAGAATAAAGTACTGATCTTTTCTCGGTATGTCAGTGAAACCGAGGTGATAAGTGAAGTTGACTTGTAGATAAGTTTCGTTTGTAGGTGTCTCAGTGTCTAATGTAGACATATTGCATTAGGGGAAACTGGGTTGTGTAAAGTGTATCGTATGACAAGTAGCAAAAACGACAGTTTAAAAGAAATAGAATTTTAAAATTAATGTAACAGGATCAAAATATACAATGGTAAATGAGCATGAATAACTCCAATAAAGCAATTTAAAACTTACTTCAAAAACTTCAATTAAAACTTCAGTAATAAAGCGAGGACAATATTAAAAAGCAGACCAATGCTTTCAGCAGTTAATTAAATTTAGTAATTTAGCATAAATGCAGTAAAAATACGTTGCAGTTATAATAAAAGTTTGGACTGCAATTAAAATAAGACCAACTTAAATGCTTCTATTAAAGCTTCAATTATAAGGCGAAAACGGTATTTTAAAGGTAGACCAAAACCTTCAACAGTTAGTGAAATTAGCAGTTAGTCATAAACACAGTTAGTATTATGCTGCAGTTGGGAAAAAGGGTTGAACTTCAGTTTAGAATAGAAAACTCACACTAGTTAGGTCACCGTAGGTATGTAAGACAAGCAATTTTTTAAGAATGCGAAAAACGTCTAAGTCCGTGCAATGAAGGTGTTAAAAGGGCGGTAGGGGGTAGAGACAGATGGCAGAAAAAAGAAAGGTCAAGGGGAAGGATAAGGGAGGAAGAATGGAGAGAAAAGGTGAAGACGAGAGAAGGGTCAAAAAGACTCGAAGAAAGGGGGGGCGAGAGAGCATAGAAGAGAGTGTTGTTCGACAGGGGAAGGGAGGGGAGGTATGAAGCAGTTAAGACTAGAGCTTTAGGAAGATTAGAAGACTAGAAACAGAAGAAATAAAAATGAATTAAAAGGGAGCGGAAAAGAAGGGTAGTGGCAGTGGTTAGTGAAGCATATTATTCGAAAGGGAATGAGGTTAGAAGAAGAATGGAAGTTGTTTCAAGGGTCTAGGATAATCAGAACCAGAGAGATAGGAGAAATAAAAAGGTATTAAAACTGGATTAAGAGGGGGAAAAAGGGGTGTATAGGCTTGTATGAAGCTAAACTATAGCATGGGTATCTATCGATGGGAAATCAGGGGCAGGGTACGAAAACGTTGGTTGAAGGGAGTTATAAAGATTAGGGGGGCTGAAAAGGTGAAAAAAACGGAATTAAAAGCAATTAAAACGAATTAAAACATGAATGACTCAGGAACTATTGTAGTTGGAAGAAGGAAAGTTTTAGGGGGTTGTAAGGGAACGCAAGGGGACCTAACTATGGAGTTAGGGGTGTCTAGCTTAAAAACTAAAAATGAGGGGGGCAATGAGAAAGATTGATTAAAAAGTTATTTAAGTATAACGCACTGAAATAGAAAATTTATCATTATATTTGAGGTTGGGACTTAGAAATTTTTCTGACCGACTCTCTTACCATACAACCTAGTCATTTTAGATTTGAATAAACACACAATTTTAAAAGAAATGCAATTGGAATACACTTTAGTTAATTCGTCCACGTAAATAGACACTATTATAAACAAAGATACTTAAAAATTTAACATTGAAAACAATTAGAGACATTTAAAACTGAACAAAATCAAAATCAGAACTTCGAAGATTATTGCTAAAAGACAAACTTAGTAAACAAAACCACGTCCACTTAGTAAACAAAACCACGTGGCTGGTCAGTGCAGAAGTGGTTATAGACACGGAAAAAAAACCAGGGCTATTGAATCAGTTACAAATGACTTTTTTTTAATTTTTTAAAATGAAGTTATTGAAAACTTGTTCGAGAACCCCAGCTAAATTTAAGAGTATTATAAATATAAAAAAATTCAGAACTTTAAGTTGATTAGAAAATTTTCATATATAAAATTTTAACATTACACGATGTAGGAATTGGGAATTGACATGCCAAACAGAACCAGACAGGGAACAGTGAACAACTGTGAATATGCTGTGAGAATAATATGCAATTTAAGTAATCTGTAGTAGGATAAGTAAAACATCAGGTGCTGTTACAACTGAGAAAATATTTAGTATTCGAATTTAAGCTGGACTATATATAATACAGAAATGAAGACAATCGAGGCCTGTTACTAGGCGCAATTGAATTGTGTGTCTTCTCGACCTTCGTCAAGGGCAAGTTGTTGTCACATCCAAGAAGACAATATGGCTGATGCAAAATGTTACAGTCTAAGTTTCACAGTTACGCAAAAATTATGTAATTATTTAACGACCTTAAATCATGAACCATAAGTTGAACTAAACGACACACCGTTCAATTGATAGAATAAAATTAACTACCTTAGCTGTAATGATTCCAGCCCACTGGAACAAGGTAATCCAACGAAATGATTTTTCACAGAATAACCATTATTTATTATTATTATTAACCATTATTTGGACTTTGAAATTTCTCATGGCGCTTAACACACAATACAACACTATGTTGAATCACAAAGAAAAACGCTGTCGAAGTCCACGCAAAGTACGATTCACAAGAATACTAATTTTCGAAGAACCGCTTCGCGCACACACAAAACTCATATCAATCGATGCCTTTCGTATTCACGCACACTTTGATATGAAAAACTAAAACACTACGATGATTATTCCGTTAATTATAGATGTTAATTCCGGAGCTCAAACTGTACACGTCTTTCAGCAGCAGAGGCGGGGAGGGATCTCTGAGCAACGTCGTACAGAAAAAGCATTTTTTATCGCTAGCGCGTAAGACTGTGTATCGGAAATTCTAAAGATATGCTCATTCAAAAATTATTTTGCGATATTGCTCTTGAACTGAATTTTATGGTTTAAGTGTGAATAACATGACATTTAATAAATAAAGGTAACACACAAAATGTTTAAAATACACTCCCATTTGGATGTAATTTAAAATCTGAAACCTTTCAGTTTTTTTAGTCCAAAGTGGCTTTCTCCCTGAAGAACTATTGTTTTCGTTTCGACATTTTTCGTCGGAAACATTAAATGTCGGTTCACGTTTCAAACTGTTGCCACCAAATATTGCAGCCCTGTATTATGTTTAAAGAAATTAAATAATGAAGAATGTGCATAAATGTAAGCATATTTCTCGCATTGTGATAAAACGACGATACCTAGAGCCACTGAATTTTGAAAAACGTAATCCTACTGCGAATATGGGCATCTGGGAGCCTTAATTTGAAATTTGGAATTTGCTTTATTATCGATTTCATATTTTGTAAAGCTTTAACGAATTTTTGATTAACAAACTCAAGGATTTCAAAGAGAGCAATGGCAACGTTGTACAGAAAAAAAAATTGCTGTCTCCAGCGCGTGAGACTGTGTATAGCAAATGCTAAAAGGCTGCACACAAAACGTTAACAAAACTTCCCTTTGGATGTAATGTAAAATCGGAAAGCTTGCAGATTTTTTATCTTTTTTTACCCCTTTGAAAATCTGAAGAAAGGAGAATGTCTCAAATTACATGATTTACTTTATCTGACTCCTCTCACAATCCACTGAATAACTTCGAATTAAGAAAAAGATATTGTTTGGAAGAATATGGTTGTGTTTGAGCTTTTTTTTATTCTTTAACGCCAGATTTTCCGGAAATGTTTGTAGTAAGTAATATGCAGTATTAAGAAATGCTTAACTGGGGATGAGTTTACTTAATTTCTTTTTTTGATTTAACTCTGGGTACTGTATTTACTTGTTTATAGCTTATTCGAACAACAAAAAACAGATCCAAATTTATCGGGAGAAAGCAAACCCAAATTTCTTAAAAAAAAAAAAGAATTTCTTTGTTTATTTAAAGCTTAAATTGAGAATCATTCAAAAATAATAAAATATAAAATTAAAGAAACAAAGATACACCTGCAACTGAGTTGATTTCTGGCTGCAGAAATCGGGAGGAAGATCGCAGTCTATATTTAAATAGCAACCTCCGTCTCGGGATAACACATCAAGAAATTTAGTTGTAGGTACTGACATGTGATTTGTTGCCTTTATCCTGATGGTGTTCAACTTACTTTACATTATGTGAACAATCAAGTGGAGTTCTTTTGCAAATATGGAAGTCAAAACGTTATTTTAATAACACGTAAACGTTTTTTAAATTACTTTTGACTCTCTTTAATTTTAATTTTTGATTGTATGACAGTAAATTGATTAATTTCTATTACATTGTTTCGAATGCACATGATTCAATTACAGAACAAATTTCCGTTTCTGACCTGAAAACTGATTGCTAAAGAAAATTCTAGTTCTGGTATTAAGCTCTATCGCCTGTTTCAGAAAAAGACTGAATATTGCATTCTTTGAGTTTTATATTTAAATCTATACTTATTTTTTTATTTATGGTATTTTAAATGTTGATGATACTACCTGCTGAGTAGATGGAATTTTTTAAGACAATAAACTTAATTTTTAATATGTTAATACGTATACGAAATAGTCTTTGAAATACACATTCTAGTTGCACAAGCATTTGATGTTCTACATCCAGTTTGAAACACTTTCATACAGTAAGTATGAAACACTGATATTCGATGTTTCGTTCATTATGAATAATATTGTTTACTATGACCTTAGATACCTTGAATCAAAACCTCCCACAGCGTATTGTGCTTTGAAAATTGAGAATGCGTTTTTCGGATAGTTCAGAAGCATAGCATTCCATCTAAACATTATTCATATTAACCATTTTGACCTCATAAAAATTTTTATTGCAGCACATAATAATTTATTCTTCAATCCAAATGTTGTTGCCAATTATTTTTCATACTTCCTTAATTTCAATTCTTTAAACATTTATAACTTAATTGCTTATTTAGTCAATAAGAGCCATGTAAAAATCGAAACTAGAACGCACACAAATACATATTCCAAATCTGTAGACACAAAGAACAGAAACAAATGCAAGTATATGTTTAGCATCAAACTTTAATAATTTCATTTAGAAAAACATATTCACAATTAAAAATGCATCTTAGAGGAATCAATGACTTCCATTGTGCCATTTACAAAAGGAACAACTGTAATCAATACACTTTTATACAGCTATTTTGTAATTAATTTTTTAGAAGTAAAGAAATACGTTTGGTTATTTCTTAAAAAGTAGCCCTATTTTACACTGCTCAATAAATCAGTGACTTAAGCATCAATCATCTCACTACACTGGTGTGCAAAAATTAAGGATGAAGTCGAAAAATTAGCATATCAGCTGAACGAAAAGGCAGAGCGGACAGAAAGACCAATCAGGAGATTAAGTAAGGTGATGTACGGTAGCACATGCGCAGATATGCAGGTAGACGTAATGTGGGAGTGTCGGAGTAGTATAAAGCATGTTGACGTGTAAGATCAGTATTTCTGGCAAAGAGATTGCACGTCGTTTAGCAGTTAAAATCACACCGAGTTGCTGCCTCAGCGAGAAATGGAGAATAATCAATCTGTTAGATGACATCTGGACATTACCCGAGGTCTAATCATTGGGAAGTTGGAGGAAGGCCGCAGTGTGACAAGTGTGGCTGCAGAGTTCGGAATTGCTCACAGCATCGTTTCACGACTTTGGAGACAATTTCAAACTACAGGAACAGCTATCCGGGGGTTAAGTAGTGGTCGTCCACGAGGAACCACACCCGCAGATGACCGGTATATTGCCTTACAGGTCAGAAGAAACAGGCGGCAGACAGCGGAAGAAATCGCTAGACACACGACACAGGCGACTGGACGACCGATATCGCGTTTTACCGTGGCCAGAAGCTTGTACGGTGGTGGTCTGTTTGCACGACGCCCTGTACGGTGTGTACCTCTAACGCCTGCTCATCGGAGAAAGCGTTCTCTCTGGTGCCGGGAACACCGGAATTGGAGAGACAATGAATGGGGACGAGTACTCTTTACAGATGAGAGCAGATTTAGTCTGAGTTGCGATTCTAGACACATACACATCTGGACAGAGCGGGGAACACCCAATAACCCCTTCCACATCATCAAAAGGGACTGTTTTGGAGGTCGCGGAGTTCTCGTTCGAGCAGACATAATGCTTGGTAGCCGGACCAACCTTCATATCTCCCAAGGAGGTTCGTCACCTGGGACTGCTATTGTAACGAGGTTCTTCTTCCTTACATGCGTCTTTTCACAAGGGCTATGGGTCCTCAGTTCCTCTTCATGAACGACAACGCTCCACCTCATCGCACAGTTACTGTCGAAGAGCTGTTGGAGAGTGAAGATATTGAACACATGGATTGGTCGGCAAGCTCTAGGGATCTAAATCCCGTCAAGCATGTACGGAACTTACTAGGGAGACCCGCGGCAGCACATAACTTATCGCCAGTAACGATTTCGAAACTGCGATTGGTGCTACAAGAGGAACGAGCAGCAGTGTCTCAACAGCTCATTAACAACCACATATCCAGCATGCACAAATAATGTGAAACCTGCCTAGCAGTCAGGGGAGATGATACCCCCTATTAAAGACCGGATGTTTCTTGCTGGACACCCATCACAGGGATGTTTCGGCCTTCAGTCGAATTGCGCTCCATGCTACTTTTTCAATAAAGCTTCTTTTTATCCCTCTGATTTCTCTTTTAGTAAATGTTGCTTACATTACTCATGTCCTTACGTATTGGGGATCTTACGGTATTAAATGTGTTGATTTGGAAAGCTTTTGTACAAAGTTATATTGAAAAAAGCGTCTCGTCCTTAATTTTTGCACACTAGTGTATATTGTAACAGTTGAACGCCATATTTTAATAACTGTTTTGCTTGGTTATACTTCTTAAAGCTCGCGATGTTTTAATATTTACTCCATATTTTAAGTTATTTAAATGGTTTATCTCTTTTAAAGCTTGTCGGAGGTTAGTAGGTAAAAAAATAATCAATTTGTAAATAAAAAAATAATTTTACTTCTTATTTTTTATTTGCTTCATTATTTAGAAAATTTTGACTTTTGTAGACAATTAACAATATAAGGTACACAGTGCAGTCACATTAATGTGACCACCACGTACTTTCCATGTCAGAGTTAAATAACCAATCACAGAAGGCAGGTGGCAGCACAGTGCAGTTGAGCGTATATAAAGGGTGTGTGAGGGCTTCGGAAAACATTTCAATCGTTGGCGTAATGCAGAAACGAAGCGATTTATCCGACTTCGAAAAGGGCATGATCATTGGCTTTCGGGCCAAGGGTGGAAGCATTTCCGAAACGGCTGAGTTTGTGAACTGTTCGCGTGCCGCCGTGGTAAAAGTGTACCGTGCATGGCAAAATGGGACTGTCCAAAATCAGCGACGTGGCAAATGTGGTGCACCACGGGCCATAGATGACAGAGGCGAACGACGGTTGCGGAGATGCGTTCGGGCAGATAGACGGGCTACCGTTGAGCAACTGACCACCAAAATGAACCAAGGGGCTACCAAAAGTGTCTCCCAAAGTACTATTCAGCGAACATTGCTGCGTCTGGGCCTCCGAAGCAGACGCCTGGTTCGTGCACCTATGCTGACTGCTGTTCATCGACGGCGAAGGCTAGAATTTGCACGCCAGTACAGCAGCTGGACGTCCACTGAGTGGCGACAGGTTGCGTTTTCGGATGAATCGCGTTTTATGCTCCATCGGACAGATGGACGTTGGCGTATAAGGCGTGAAACCTCTGAAAGGAACCACCCTGCAACCATTGCCGGAACGGTCCAAGCTGGAGGCGGGAGCATTATGGTCTGGGGAATGTTTTCCTGGCATTCTCTAGGTTCACTGATCATTGTGGAAGGCACAATGGATCAATACAAGTACGCATCTGTCCTTGCGGACCATGTTCACCCCTACATGCGCATTGTTTTTCCTCAGGATGATGGCATCTTCCAGCAGGACAATGCGAGGTGCCATACAGCTGCCAGTGTACGTGCGTGGTTCGAAGAGCACCAGGATGAGTTTACCGTCCTCCCCTGGCCAGCAAACTCACCTGACTTAAACCCAATCGAGCATCTGTGGGACCATCTCGATCGAGTTGTTCGCGCCATGGATCCTCAACCGCGTAATCTAGCGCAGCTGGCCACGGCATTAGAGTCGGCATGGCTCAACATCCCAGAGAACACCTTCAGGGACCTATGTGACTCTCTTCCTGCACGTCTCGCAGCAGTCCGCTCTGCGAAAGGTGGTTATTCTGGCTTTTGACAGATGGTCACATTAATGTGACTGGACTGTGTATATGTTTCGAATTTCATTCACGGCGCCGTCTAATGATTATGGACGTAAAATTCCTTATCGAAGGATAGCCTTCTCATTTGGTACACAGGAAAATTTCTGTCAGATTCTTATAATAGCTATTTCGAGTTGAATATATGTTGAAAGAAAAGGTGTCTCTTTACGAAGTGAAAGGATTATTTTGGAATTATAATCAAGAAAATACCGCTTTTTCAGGACATTTTGGGTAAATTTGACATTTCAGCGCCAAGCTCGTAAGCGCGCGGAGAGTTAATACAAATTCTTACGTACGAGCTGTTTTATTAATCACGAACACACCGAAAGCAAATTACGTACATTTGTGGGTATCTTAATAAAATAGTAATATCTTATCAGAAAGAATTCTTAACAGTAATATTAATAACAGTATAGATATATGATCTGAGAGCATTATCCAGGATCCCGAACATTCTGGCACGGGTTCAGGGCACATTTCCGTTTCAATGCCTGGATACCCAGGCATTTTCTGGCACAATCCTTGGAACTGCTCTCCTGAAGCTCGTATTACATATTCATAGGTGAAATTGGCCGCTGCATTACCACAGGTGTTATTAACCACTTCGGTGACACATTTTGTATAAAGAGATACAGGACTAGATGAAAAAAGAAAATGCACAATTAAAATATTTCAATGACTGCTGTTACCTAAACATATCAAAACACCTTTATAATAAAATAATATACCAGCTTTCAATTTGTACGGCTCATTTGATTGACTAAATTTGCATTATTTTATTGACTGTATAGAATCGAAGTTTCCAGTTAACTGTAATTCGCTAAGCAATTTTTTGTATTAAAGATTTGGCTTGAATAATTGCTTACGGCAAATAAAGTGAGAGCTACCTACTTAATAGGAACGTTGCTTTCGTGGATGTCTTTCTAAGGAAACCTGGTTTTTCATTTTGTGCTACAGCTGGGAAAAAGATATGCAAGTCGATAGAAACAGAAGCTGAAGCAAACTTTCAATATTTTATATTTTTAGCCACTTAGCCACACTGCGAGATGGTAAGAAGCTAAAACTAAACAAGACCAATAAGAAGCAATTAATTGGGATTACTTGGATCTCAGCATTTGTAATCTTAAAGAAGTAAAACTTTTTTTATATATATAAAATCAGATAATTCAATTTTTCAACAATTAAACTCATCAATTGGAATACCGCCATCTCTAAAAAGGTTATTGCAAATATAAATTTTAATCCAACTGCCAGAATTACAAAATTATGCATCGAAATTGTACAACAACAGTAAGAGATTATTCTTATTAAAATTTTACAAGAAAAGAAAATTCCGAATAACTTTACAATAAAATGAAATTCCAGAAGGATGATTTAAAAGGGTTTATAGTGTAATAAATAATCATACAATTATTTTTGCAATTTTTCTTGACTGTACTTTTACTAAATAAGGACGTACTCTGTTCTAAGTCGTCCTGATAAGCCCATGGCAGGAAAGTTTTATTCTTTTCTAATATTTGTCTTTTATATCTGTTTTCCTTTTCTTACTTGCATTACCTTAATGCTTTCTAAATTCAAAATTAAAAAAAACCTATCTTACTATAAATTCATCTCTTGGGAGATTTAAAGCTTTCCCTTGCCAATTTGTATCGCCAAACAGGCAACCATTACCATCATCTTTCTCCTTTTGAATTACTGTCTTTTATTCTTCCAATAGTAAGTTCAGATTTTTTTTAACGTGATCAAAAATTTTGTTCTTAGTTTATAATAATTCTCTTTATAACTTGAGTTCTTGCTCTATATTTTGTAAATTATTTGATTTTAATTTGAAGTTAATATTAGTAACTTGTATATATTTTACTTTTGTTTTATTAAGCAAATTGAATTTATTTAATTAAAATTTGTTTGTGTGTATTTTTATTTCAAATGAAAGAAAAGCGGCTGTATAGAGGAGGTATTCAGAGTTTTCGGATGAACTATTATAATTAAATAATTTAAAATGGTCTCATCAGCTAATTTTGGACGAACCAAAGCACAGTGGTGTTTTCTAGGAAGTGCAGTTCAGTTGAGTCTTATCTACCTCCTCTTGAAAATGTTGAATCAGATTTTAATTCGATTTCTGTATTTCTGTTTCTTTTCATGTATTTCTGTTGTTTTCGGGCTTTCTTCTGGTTTAAAAACACTGAGTTGATTTTTTTCCCGCTTTTTATTGGAAGATTTCGGGATTATACTGGTTTTAAATTTCATTTTCTTCACGTCTTTATGGTTTTAGTTCGAAATTTATAACTATTTTGTCTATAACTCATTAATGTTTACAGCAGCATATTGCGCGGAAATAATTTTAGGCTATTTTTATTGTAAAAAAATTGTATTACTATATATATATCGGGTTTTAACGAAAACCACAAATATCGTTTGCGCAAACAGTTCGCGTTGGCGTGTTTAATAATATTTTGTCAATCGATTTTTGGCATTTGAAAGAAAGAAACTTGCTTTAGAAAACTATATTGTGAAATTTGTAAAAAAAATAGTTCAAGAACAAGACTATGACATTCAAGAAGCATAGCTCTCTGGCCGACCTACTGATGTTGATGAGGCCCGCCTGCAACAACTTCTGTAAGAAGATCAGTATACAACCACTCGAGATCTTGCTAAGGAGTTAGACGTTAATCCATTAGAGGCTCTATGCATCGTATAAACCTGACGTACCACTTCAATCGCTGGATGCAACACGAGCTGACTCAAGGTAGATAAGGACAGACGTGTTCGGTCTTGCACTAATCTGCTCGAATATCAAAGCAAGAACAAAAATATGGCTGTGATCTTCACTTGTAATTAAATGTGAATTTGCTTCAACAACACAGGCCGAAAAGGAGATTGGTCTGTGCCCAATCAGCCCGTCCGCAGCGTCGCAAAGCGCAGTTTGACTTACAAAAAGATCCTGCTTTGGTGGGATTGCCGTGGTATTGCCCAGAAAGAGTACCTGGAAAAGGTAAAACCCTCGACAGTAAGGTGTACAGAGAGATGCTAATCCGTGTTGACGCTGCTATTACGGAAAAACATCGAAATGAGTTCCGAGGCAAAAATCTTCCATCAAACTAATGCAAGACCACATGTGTCTGCATTCACCGGCTGATATACAGACTGTAATGAGATCTTTTGTCACACCCACCATATAGTTCCGATATCGCTCCTTCGGACGTCTACCCTTTTTCACACCTGCAGCTACATCTTGCTGGTGCTATCTTCCATGCTGTACATGACGTCTGAAATGAGTTTTATCTGTTTTTCGACTTGCGGTAACCAAGTTTCCGGGCCGAAGGCATTGAAAAACTACCAAAACTTTGGCAGAAATTAGATGTGGTTGATAATTACTTCCCGCACGAAAGGTACTGCTTTTATGTTCTTTTTTCTAACTTTATTAAGTATACAGAGAGATAGATAGATAGATATAGAGAGATAGATAGATTAAGTTTAAATTGAAACTAAACAGGCAAACGTAAAAGGAAAAACGTAAGAGTATAAACAAAAAAAATTAATTAAGCAAATTAATGGTACATCAGTCAACATCATAAGCAGTTGATGGATATTTTGTACTTTGAGAAAGCTGTGAAGTCTTCCAGGTTTGTATAAAATAAGAAAATAAGAAACGTGATAATAACAAGGAAACCTTAATTTCAGCAAGATTATATGGTATTTTCCCCCTCCTTTATGCATGCATTCGTGGTGTAACAGTTAGCACAGTCGGAGCGTATTTGAGAGGTCCAGGTTCGAATCCCTGCCACAGAGCATTGCACGTTTTTCCCGTCTTCAGCATCAAAGAACCGAATGACTCTACAGTGACGCCCGAACTAAAAAGGTGGTGGATGATGATTCTTCATCACCAGGATTTGGCGATTAGGTCCCCTAAACCCCGTTGCCCTTGTAAGGTTTTAGTTAAACTAACCAAGTTTATTTTAATTTAAATCTTTTCTATCTCCTCTCTGCTTCAACTTCCTGTCAGAAGAAGCGCGCGTTTTTAGCTTATGCTAATTTTGAAGTTCAGCCAAGCACTATTTAAGCCAGAGGTAGAAACCTCTCGGTGTGTGAGAGCTCAGACTCAGATCACGGTCACGCCGCTCAACGTTCGTCTGACCAGCTAGCAGTTTAAATTTATAAGCCATAGTGCTTACTACGTGATTGCATTGTAAAATAAATTAAAGTGCGGTAGTATTTAGTATATCTTGCTACGCACCCTCTTAGATAGAGGCCAACTTCCGCGAATTGCTCTGCGAAGCAAAGTTTAATTTAAGTTCTATTTTAATTTATTTAAATTTATTTGATTGTTAAGTTCGACCAAAGTGTGGTCTGTTACGTTCTGTATCTCTCCCGAATTGGGAGGTTTGTATTTAATAGTGATTGAATAAAAGAGGATTTCAAATCCCTTCACGTGCAGTTATTCTCCAGCCCAGCAGTTACATCAGAACATAGCGTACCTTCCGCTCCCTGTTCCAGTTCAGGACTTAGAACGTAAGGATAAGAACCCTTTACAGAATTTACCATGTTCTCAAAGAATACACACAGAATGCTAAGTCCTGATAGTGGCGCCCGCACAAAAAGAAGAGGATGGCCTCAACAACAAGAAGACGAACCTGAGACACCTGCTGTACCTGTCCAGAATCCTGAGATAGCACCTCCTGGCATAGAAGGATTCGGCTACATCGTACAAACCATGCGAGCAGCCATGAAGCCAGCGGCAAGTTTTGACGGCAAGACAGCCGTAATCAATTTCCTGGAAAAGCTAGACTCCCACTTCATGCTATATCCAGTCCACGAATTTCAGAAAGTCGCTCTTGCTACCAGCGCTTTGAAGGGCCAAGCGCTAAGTTGGTTCAAGTGCATCGGAAAGAATCTCTTGGGGGAACCAGGAAGCCCCACATACACGTATGAAAATTTCAAGAATTCTCTAGTGAAAGCATTTCCCGTGGTGCGAGATCGAGCCAGATTGGAAGCTGAACTGTTTAGCCGATACCAAGAAAGAATAGAAGATTTGTCTAATTTTATTTTGAGGAAAATTCAAGTTTTCAAGCTTTTGTATGGAAGTCGCCCGGATCCTGAAATTATTCAAGTTATACTTCCTAGGCTACTGCCCCAAGTTCAAGATTTCATCGAACTAAGAAATCCAACAACATTAGACAGATTATTTGAGCTCGCGGTACAATTTGAAAGCCGAAGAACAGCCGACAACGAACGACGACGCCAATTTGAGCGAAGAAGTCAGTGGAGTTCGCCAAGACCGCAGCAAAAGCAAAATCAAAGTTACGGGAATAAGGCGAAGCAATGGCCGAAGAAAGATGTGTCTCCTAAAGCGAGCGGCGAACGAAGGGAATTTAATAGAAGAACAAGCAAAGATTCCGAGGGCAACCAGAAGAAAAAGAATTTAAACTAAGAGGGATTTCTTCGAGGAAGGTGAAGAAGTCCGAAGCAGCGCAAAACCCTTCCAAAATCAATTTAAACACCGTGGTCGTTAAGAATTTGAGTTTGCCGAAGATTGAAGTTCTAATCAACAACATACCGGCGACAGCCCTCTTGGATACAGGAGCCCAAAGCAGCTTCGTATCGGAAAGATTCTTTAAGAAGCACTTTCGACGTTACAGAATTTTTAGTGCAAGAGACACGGATGTCATAGCGGCCCAAGGAGAAAAATGTAGCTGTTTAGGAAAAGTACCATTGTTCGTGCGTATCAACAACGAACAGGTAAGAATCCTGTTTTATATTGTGCGTAACCTGCAGACTTGTATTATTCTAGGTGTGGACTTTTTTAGTTTGGCAGAAGCAAAAATTGATTTCAAGGGGGGAGAACTAACATTAAATATGAAGCCAATTGAAGCGAAGAATGATAAGCCCCCGCAGCTGGACTTGGAACATTTACAAGCAGAGGAAAAAGAGAAAATCCAAGGTCTGGTAAGTCACTTTGCAAATTTATTTAGTGATGTACCAGGGTTTACGCAGGTGGTGAACCACGACATTGACACGGGGGACGCTCAGCCAGTTAGGCAAAAGCCATATAGATATGACAGGGTAAAAGAAGAAATAATTGAACATCATATTAAAGAGATGTTAAAGAATAAAATCATCACGCCAATTTCTAGCAGTTACGCTAGCCCCGTTGTCCTGTGTAAGAAAAATAATGATTACCCGATTACGCACCCGAAGCGGTGGCGTTTTGCTATAGATTATCGCAAGTTAAATTCAGTTACAAAATATCCTGTATATCCGTTGCCGATAATTGAAGAAATTATTCGAAATATTTCGTCTACAAAATACATGACTACATTAGATCTCACGAGTGGCTATTTTCAGATTGGGGTAAAACCCGAGGACGTACACAAAACCGCGTTCATAACGAAATCTGGTACGTACGCATTTCTTAGAATGCCGTTCGGATTATCCGGCGCGCCGGCAACGTTCCAAAGATGTATGGACATCGTCTTAAGACCAGTCCTTGGTAAAAGCACTTTCATATATTTAGACGATATTATAATTACGAGTAGTACTCTAGAACAACACTTACAAGATTTAAGAAAAGTATTTTCATTGTTAAACGAAGCTGGTTTAAAGATAAATGCGTCTAAATGTAAATTTGCCGCAAAAGAGTTACGTTATTTAGGATTTAAAATTTCCCAAAAAGGGAATCAAACGGATCAGTCAAAAATAGTAGCCATTAGAAATTACCCTGTTCCTAAAACAGCGAAGAAATTATCGTCGTTTCTCGGGATATGTTCATATTATAGGTCCTTCATTAAAGACTTTGCAAAAATAGCTGAGCCACTGCTAAAGTTGAAAAGAAAAAAACTAGGTTTTCGTTGTCAGCAGAAGCCAACTTGGCGTTTCAAAAGTTGAAAGACGCATTAACTCAAGCTCCCGTCTTAAAATTTCCAGAAGGGGATAAAGTATTAGAGATTTCAGCGGACGCTTCAGATTTCGCGATTGGTGCAGTGCTTTCCCAAAATGGTCAGCCCGTGGCTTTTTTCAGCCGAACATTAAATGAAACCCAGAGAAACTATTCCGCAACAGAGAGAGAAACTCTCGCAGTGTTAGCATCAGTACAGAAATTTCGTGTGTTCTTTGGAAGTTCTCCAGTAACTGTATATACCGACCACGCGGCGGTCACTAGACTCTATTCTGGAAAAAATTTATCACCCAGATTAATAAGGTGGGCTCTCAAATTACAGGAATATAACCTAATAATTAAACATACGCCGGGAAAGGAAAATGTTGTGGCAGATGCTTTAAGCAGAATTAACTTAGATGAAAATGGAAGTGTAATTAAGATAGCCATGTTAACATCCAAAGTATTAGATTCTCGTGAAACAGTAATAGCCGAACTCAAAAAAGATCCGGAGTTCAAAAATATATACAATTATTTGGCCGACCCTGAGAATTTCAATCATCCGGATATTGTGCCGATAAGAAATAGGGCCGAAAATTACGAATTAATTGACGGACTGTTATTCTATACGAAAGCTACTAATGAGAATCATGAATATAGACCGGTTATCCCAGCTAGCATGAGGTTGAATGTATTAGAAGAGTTGCATGATTGTGCCATTTCGGCTCATTTAGGTATAAGAAAAACTGTTCAGAGAGTTCGCGAGGCAGTTTTCTTTCCAGAACTGCAAAAGTTTACTAGGGCGTATGTCCAGTCGTGCCCAACATGTCAATTAAATAATTATGTTAATTTCCGCCCGGCCGGGTTCCTAAATAGTATTAAATCAGAATTCCCAAATCAAATAATAGGCATCGATTTACTTGGACCTTACCCTCGAAGTAAAGTTAATAAAAGCCGATATCTTTTAGTTATAGTGGATCATTTTAGCAAATGGTTAGAGTTAATTCCGTTAAAACGCGCGTCTGCAAAAATTGTAGTAGATTCAATTCTAAATAAGTATATTTTAAAATACGGGGCGCCCCTAAAAGTTATTTCAGACAATGGTCCTCAGTTTGTTAGTAAAATGTTTGAGGAAATGTGTGCAAAACTGGGCATACGTCATCTAAAGATGGTCCCGTATCGTCCGCAGTCAAACATAGCGGAACGGGTGAATAGAAATGTAGTGAAAATAATTCGTAGTTATGTGAAAAACTATCACTCTACCTGGGATAGCCATATAAATGAATTTGCATTTGCACTTAGGACCGCCAAACACGATACTACACAAAAAACACCCGCTGAACTCTTCTTAGGAAGAAAGATCTTGACCCCCCTAGATAAACTGTTCTTTGTACAGGAAAGGGCAGAAGAATTTAAAATGAGTGATATACAAAAGTTAATACGGGAAGCGACGGAAAATATAGAAATGGCCCAAAGAAAACAGAAATTGTACTATGACCTAAAAAGAAGAGAGGTCAAGTACAATGTGGGAGATGAAGTGTTGAAGATTAAACACAACTTGTCAAATGCCCCAGAGGAAAAGGTGGGGAAATTTTTTCCGCGTTTTGAAGGCCCGTTCACAATTGAACAAATTACGGGGGCAGTGGTTATATTAAAAAGAAATGATGGTCAAACGCTCAAAGCGAATGTGGACCAAATAAAACCGTTCTATAATCGCAGCAAAATGGCTGTATTTAAAGATTCGTTTCAGGATCCGAGGCAATCGACTAGCCAGGAAGATATACGTCAGCAAAAACAGCAGGAACCAGCTACAACGGCATCGAAATGTCAGAAGAAGAAAGCTCCCCCCCAACAAAGAAATAAGAACCAAAAAGGTGGTTTCAAAAGAAAGTCTCACGATGCAGGTGAACAAATCTACGAACGGAATTACGAGCGCACCAAGAGAAGAAAGCAGAATGGGCAAGGGAAGCCCAATGTATCCAAAAGAACTGTGGAATCATCGGACAGGTGCCTGAGAAGCAAGAAACGTCGATTGCAGCCTGAGAATCAACTTCCCGAATACAGCAGGAACCAGGACAAGCAACGAGCAAGGGCCCAGGAGAGAAGGGCCCAGTCCACCAAACGTCCAGCGGAGCAACCTCCTCTACAAAGGAAATTGCCGAGGATACAACGACGGAATTTCAAAAGAAAAAGAGACGAGCAGGCTCCGAAAGAACAACGAAAAACGAGGAAACTGAACCAGGCCACAACTTACTCAAGTTTTAAAGATTGGGCCAAGAAAAGGATGGACGATCATAATAAGATAAGTACAATTTCGTATTCAAAAGTTTAGTTAATTTTTGAGTATACTGCAAGTTGCAGGGCTGATTTTACCTCAAGCGAGGTTGACTTTTACGCCAAGTGAGCGATAAGTCCTCATATGGAAAGTAAAATGTTTTGTTAAAAGAAATTGTAATTTTCAAAGATTTAAAATCACTTAATGTTTTGTAAATAGATTAATTCTGTAAAAGCAATGAATTGCTGAAAAGAATATGTTAACTAAATGATTTTGTATGACGCTTTGTCTAAAGACTTGTAAAATGTCTAGAATGAAAATTCGGAAAATTGAAAAACACGATTTAGTCTGTAGACTATTAATTCAATGTAATTTGATATTTCAAGAAAGTACCTTGAGAAAGGAATAGGAAGCACTTGCTGTAAGCTTAGAAATTTAACCTATATTTCTGTAAGCTTAGAAATTTAACCTCTATTTGCATTTCAGGATTGCTATGAAATTGTTAATGTGTTATGAAATGTAACAAATAATATTATGCTAGCAATGCACGTTAAGTGCAATATTAATGTGAATGTTGTGTGCAAACTGCGAATTTGTATGCATGAAAAGTTAAAGATTGACTATTTTAGAATGCAAGTGTTAATTAGGCTCTCCACCAAATACACTTAAAGTGTTAGACATAAAGCTAGTGAGAACCTTAGGATTAGCTGGTTATAGGGCGTTTTTTTCAGGTCTCGTATGTCAAGTTCTAACTAATGTTAGTCGATTGTAGGTGGAAGAGTTGAACACCCCCGAACACATAAAAACCCGCAATGGCGGTTTGCTTTACATCCAACACCGGTGAGAGAGCATACGGGGGAAGAATTTAATTGTGCTTGAATGATAATGTGTGTGTGCAAAATTACACAAAAAAAAAAAAATAAGGATTTGTACCACTTAGAATTATTCTGTTATTATGTCATACTAAAGTTGTTTTCCTTCCAGATTTTGCTGGAAGGAGTAAGACTGTTTGAAGAATAAGACTTGAAAAAAAAAATGTTGAAGATTGTTGTTCCAGAAAATTTCGTCTGTATTTTACACAAACATATATTGCCTTGTAAGAGTTGGCCTAAGTTTAGAACAGTGAAATTTTCGACTATTTAGAATTGCTAGTTTTCAACATGGTCCGTTTGGACCAAAGTAGTTTAACTATCGCAATTCTGGCGGGAAGTTTGTAAGGTTTTAGTTAAACTAACCAAGTTTATTTTAATTTAAATCTTTTCTATCTCCTCTCTGCTTCAACTTCCTGTCAGAAGAAGCGCGCGTTTTTAGCTTATGCTAATTTTTGAAGTTCAGCCAAGCACTATTTAAGACAGAGGTAGAAACCTCTCGGTGTGTGAGAGCTTTGCCTCAGATCACGGTCACGCTGCTCAACGTTCGCCTGACCAGCTAGCAGTTTAAATTTATAAGCCATAGTGCTTACTACGTGATTGCATTGTAAAATAAATTAAAGTGCGGTAGTATTTAGTGTATCTTGCTACGCACCCTTTTAGATAGAGGCCAACTTCCGCGAATTGCTCTGCGAAGCAAAGTTTGATTTAAGTTACATTTAAATTTATTTAAGTTTATTTGATTGTTAAGTTCGACCCAAGTGTGGTCTTTTACTTTCTGTATCTCTCCCGAATTGGGAGGTTTGTTATTAATAGTGATTTAATAAAAGAGGATTTCAAATCCCTTCACGTGCAGTTATTCTCCAGCTCAACAGTTACATCAGAACATAGCGTACCTTCCGCTCTCTGTTCCAGTTCAGGACTTAGAACGTAAGGATAAGAACCCTTTACAGAATTTACCATGTTCTCAAAGAATACACACAGAATACCAAGTCCTGATACCCTATAAAAGGGATATTTTCTCCCTTCTTTCTGCATGCCTTCGTGGTGTAATGGTTAGCACACTCGGTGCGTAATCTAGAGGTCTAGGTTGGAGTCCCGGAGAGGGCAGTGCGCATTTTTCACGTCTCCAGCATCAAGAAACCTAACGACCCTACGATAATACAGTATGTATTTATGATGTTAAAGAGCATTTTTAAACATGAAAATTAATGTGTTATGAAATTTTGAAATTTGCTGTGATTATTGAAAATAAATAATGGGTGTTTAGAATTTTTATATTTTTGATATTGTGTGGAAAGCCTTCTCAGAACAAATAAGATTTGTGGAATCTTAAACACAAAGACTTTTGGAGTGAAAATTTAACAGGACTCTAAAATATCATCAAAGTTTATATTTTTTATTTATTTAAATTCTTATTTCGATTAAAATTTTAAGATTTGTATTTTTTAAGTTATGCATCTCTTCACTGCCAATACTTCAGCGCTTTAGCTCTTCAAAATGCTCTTCTGTCGCCAAGCCCTTTTCTTTTTGAAGTTTTAATATGTAAGATAAGAAATATGTAAATCAAAATTATAACCTAAAATCAGAAATAGCTCCTTAACTCCTCATTTTAATCTGGGTAGTTCACTTTTCTATTCTAAAATTAACTTTTTCTGGTCTGGGTCATTTCTAGGTTAATCCGTGTGATATGACTTTTACATAAAGATGATGACGTAGCTGATTCAGAACTCAAAATTTCAAAACCATTCTGTTATTAAGCTTCCATACTGGATAACTACGCACTTGCTTATGCTCCTAGGAGACTGGTAGACTGTTGCTTTCTGCTCCTCTTCTTAGCGCAACGCTATCAGAAATGTAAATATTTTCGAAGAAGGAGAACGGTTAGAAGGATAGAACATTTCTAAAAAGTGTCTTATGGCCACAAAAATGTCAACTGAAATAAAAAATGAATATTTATTCTGCATCGGTTGCCAAGCTGTTTATTATGGATCGATAGCTCAACATCTACAGAATCATTGTTTTCTACATCACTGCATTCTAATGCTAAGCTAGGGAATAATAGCATGTTACATCATAACAATAGTAACTTTCCTACATGTACACCTATGTACTTTTCAATTTATATAAAAATAAACTTAAAAGCTTAGAAACTTCAAATTAAAATAATAAAATATTAAAAGTGCACAATATGTTACTAATTTCATAAAATAATCAAGACATAATAACTAAATCACAAACTAAGTGGCTCTGTTGAGAATCCTTCAGATGCTCCTTGAAAAGACCAGAGAACTTCCAATAATTTTATCTTTTTATATTAATCATATTTATTTTATTATGTTATTTCATTGAATTGTTTTTGTTTCATTGTTGATGTCTGTACTTCCGGTTAGACTGCCAACCACTTTCTTCGTTCAGTTTGTGATTCAGTTATTATCTCTTGATTATATTATATGTATGTATACATACACAAACGCACGCACACATACATATATATAATAATACAACGTAATTTTTATTATGAAGAAACATAATTGTTGTGTCTTTTTGTATCTAAAATTCAACTATGTCCAAATCCTTATTTCAAACCATGCGTTTGCTTAGAAGACAAATGCAAAATATAAGAATGCGATGAACAAAGTATCAGTTAGGCATATAGTTAAGAATATTCTCTATGTAATATTTCTAGAATAGAACGTTAAAAAATTAAATCGATTTTTTTTAAATTTGAAGTTTTTGAAAATATGATATTACAATAAATATATAAAAGACAAGACAATAAAATTTGTGATTTAAAACTTAACCTTTTTGTTTCTGATCTTTTCATTTAAATGAAACTGTTTCATCCTAACATCCGAAATGACAGACTATCTTTACACTTTCTTGAAACAAAAATTCAAACAAAATATTATAAGACAACACGTCCTAAACAATTTCCTATTAAAAGATGCTTATGCCAACGTTTCTTACTGCCACTGCTAAAACTGAATGCGCTGTTTGTTATCTTTATAAGTGTTCTTAACCGCATGGATGGTGAATTCTTTTGATTGAAAACACTTAGTTGCTTGATGATGAAAACTAAACAGAAAATATTGATGAACTCTATTAAAAATCTGTAGAGTCATTAGATTATTTTGAAGCAGGAGACATGAAGCTCTCGCCGAGGCTCGAAATTGGACCTTTCGAATTCGTGCCGGATGTAATACCGTTAAACCACGAAATAATGCTGGAAGAAGTGATAAAATACCTTATATACTTTCCCTTCAACAGGGCGACCGAGAATGAGGAGATGCAGTCGCCAAATCCTGGTGCTGACGAATTATTATCCACTACATTTTAGTTCGGGCGCCACTAAAGAGTCATTAGGATTTTTTGAAGAAGAATTACATGAAAATTACCTGAAAAATGAGCAACGCCCTGGCCCGTATTTTAACCTGGACCTCTCTAATGCGCGCCGAGCGTCTACCGTTCACACCACGAAGGAATGCTGAAATAAAGGAGAAAACACCCGATAAATTGATTGAAAAATTAAATTCATTCATTTTTCAAAAAATCTTTCTTCATACATTTTGCAGAACTAAACGTTTTCAATTTTCATCAGCTTCCGTTTTTAATAAATTTCCGTTTTTAATAAATTTTTAATAAATAATTTTTTAATAAATGTTTTCAATTAGTTGTTTCATCTTTCATTTTTCAATATTAATTTTTTAAGTCATTCAAATCTGAAAAAAAATATATATTTACGACTAACGGTTGTAAAAATAAAGGCCGGGGAAAAACTTTTATAAACACTATATATAGTTGGTATAAAACTGCTTCATCTTTCATTTATTGGTCAGAAGAGGAAATGCTGATTCGATTCCTTATGATTCACTTAGGATTCTCCGAAAAAGGAATGCCCCATCACATCAATTCTTGTTAAAGAAACAACAGCCCGTGCTACAGCTATTGAAAATCATTTTTCTTTATAACTAGGATGTAAATAAACAGAAATTTTATTGACTTTTCTAGTAAAGGAATCAGTATGATGCGATGAATAAAACTGTGTTTCCTAGTAAGAGGCGATGACGAATGAAAGATAAATGAAAAAAAAAGTAGAAAACCTACCAGCACGTAGATTTCTGTTTTTCAAGCAAGTTTTCATTCGGATTTTCTAAAACTCTTAAAACTGGAAAATCTTGAACTCCTGTTTCTCGAGCACAGCATTCCATCTGCGATTTATGTTTCATGATACATCCTGAATGTTGCAGAAGAGCTAGAATAAAATAAATAAAAATAAATAAATAAAAAAAATTAAAAAAAAAAACAACTAAAATGTATCAGATTTTAAATTAGGTCCAAAGGGTCTTTTCTTAACATTTTGTGTGTTACCTTTATTTATTAAATATCATGTTCTTCGCACTTGAACCATAAAATTCAGTTCAACAGCAATAAAGCAAAATAATTTTAAAATGAGAATATCTTTAGAATTTCCGATACACAGTTCCGCACGTTGAAGATAAAAAGGTTTTTTTCCTTCGTGGAGTGCTGCCATTGGTAGCTTTTAAATCGTTGAGTTTGTTAATCAAAAATTCGTTAAAGTGTTACAAAATATGAAATCGATAATAAAACAAATTTCAAATTCAAATTAGGGCTTTCACATGCCCATATTCTATGGAAGATTACATTATTCAAATTTTGATGGCTCTAGGTACCGTTGTTTTATCACAATGCGAGAAACATACATACATTTATGCAGATTCTTCGTTATTTAATTTCTTTAATACAGGGCGATAATGTCTGGTGGCAACAATTTGAAAAGTGAATCGGACATACATAGTGAATCAACGCAAAACGCCAAAACGAGTACAATAGCCCTCCAGGGGAACAAAGACCCCTTTGGACTTAAAAAAAAAACTGAAAGTTTTAAGATTTTATTTTACGCCCAAAGGTTCTTTTTTTATTCTATTCATTTACACATTTACACACACATGCACGTTTCTAGAGTATATGGACTAAAAATATTTAAAAACAGCATATCTTTAGAAATTTCGATAGACAGCCTCGCGCGCTGGAGTTAAAAATGTTTTATTCCTTACAGTGTTACCACTGCTCGCTTTGAAATCGTTGAGGTCGCGTTGAATTCGTTAAAGGTTTACAAATACAAGATAGGTAATAAAAAAAATTCGAAATTCAAAATTAAGGCTTTCAAGTATTCATATTCGGAAAAAGGAATACTTTATTCAAAATTTAATGGCTCTAAGTACCATTGTTTTTTCACAATGCGCGAAATATATGCATGCATTCATTCTGATTCTTCATTTTTTAATTTCTTTAAATATAATACAGGGCGATAATATTTTATGGCAACAGTTTGAAATGTGATTCAACGCTTTTAGTGATTCGACGCAAAATATCGTTTCCAGAATAATAGCCCTAGTGGGTTGACACTCCTTTTGGCTATGTAAACTAGCAAAAGCAATTTTTCTCCCGAAAATTACTATAATATTTTAACTCATAAAATAATTATTATTATTCTTTTTCCCAGACAGATATATTTATTGCATAGAATAGATCTCTAAATCATCAAAGCAAGAATAAAAGTTGAATTAATCATCACGCAGACATTTAGATGGCAAATACATAATTGAGCGAGACGAAGAGAAAATTAAAAATGCATTAGATGTTAAGAAGCACTACTTTAGTATTAATACTAAATAAATAAGTAAATAAATAATATACAATGTCAACATTAGAATGAATTTGGCCTGATTTTATGCATAAGTTTTAGGACTATTAAAATCATTATTTATTATAATTATTACAAAAATATTGAAATAAGTTTGTATATGCACACATATATGTAATGCAGGATGCTTCTGTGAAATTTACGACTAATTATCTCGGGTACAATTGACTTCAGAATTGTGATTCTAATTAAAGAACTGATGCACACATATATGTAATACAGGATGCTTCTGTGAAATTTACGACTAATTATCTCGGGTACAATTGACTTCAGAATTGTGATTCTAATTAAAGAACTGATGAAATAACAAGGTAAATTTTCTGGCTACGATACTTCTGGTCATATGACAGGTTTTAGCAAAAATGTAAGAAATTTTAATTTTTAGATAGCTTAATTTTTTAATAATTTCTTACTAATTTAGCTTATCTTTAGATAGCTTAGCTTGGGGCTTCAAATTGTCAAATCTGCGTGATTTAAAACGTCTTTTCCAACTGGAGGAGAGAACAGCAAAAAACGACAACTCGAGGGACCATATAAAAATGAATAATGTTACATAAAAGTATTCGAATTTTATCAAACCTGGAAATGAAAAGCTGAAATCTCTATTTTTACTGTAATATTTCCATGAGTGTTTATGAACTAAAAGTTGAATAAAGCATAATAAAATATTTTATTTATTAAATATCAGATGAAATATGTAGCTGCCTCTGACATTATTTTTATATGGTTCCCTGAAATTTTATTTAAGGATATCGTGGACAGTTTTTATCATTTAAAAATTAAGTAGTCGTTTACTTGTATGTCGATTTCAAATATAACTCTGTCGTTTCCGAGGCCATTCAGACATAAACCCTTCTTCTTCAACAGCAAGTTGCTTAACTTCAACATCAGCTGTTGTCGCCTTTTCCACCTTGAAAGGTGGAAAAAGCGACAATTTTATGTCCAAATCGATTGCCTGAGGAAATCGAAGACGAATAATGCACCCATCTCTTGGGGAACTTAGCAATAAAACATGAAAAAGCTAATATATTAGAGTTTCCAAAACATTAGATTTAATGTCAGTTATTAAGGAAGCTAAATTTTGTGAACGTGAAAGACGTATTTATATTGCAATGGTGATGTTTTCTTCTAGTTACAATTTTCATCATATGGGATAGATTTTTTCTGTGAATAATTCGGCTATTAAAAAAAAAAAAAAAAAAAAAAAAAAAAAAAAAAAAAAACGTTTTGGGGGGACCTTTTTTTCCGTTTCGCTGAGCGCCTTTGAAAACTTATGTTTCTGTTGTTGCTTAAGAGAGGCTTGTTAACGAATTGTAATAACTTGTAATTGAATTGTAATTGCAATTGTAATTGAGAACTTACCTTGATTTATTTCTTAAAATGGAAGAACAGATTTTGCAAATTTTTCAAAGCACATTGTCTATTGCATTATGCAGAACATACTCATCGACAGTCGATAATAATACAATTTACGCCTTCAATATTTTATTCCAGAAAAGTCACATGAATAAACATCTTATTACCTTTTTCTAAATATCCACGAGTTTCGTTATTTCCACAAAACATAAAATGAGTATACTCCGACATTCCAATGAATAAAGGGAAGATATCATTCTTTTGCTTCTCTGTGAGGCAGTTTGATACTATAGCTTCAGTTGAACAGAAATATCCACGGGCTGATTGACTGGGGAGAAAAAAGTTATTCTACATACGTATTGAATATGTACATAGTATTTCAGATAGGTAGATATAACCTTTATCTTTCAATTAATCTAAATAAAGCATTTTTTCCTAAAATAAGGTGCAGTAGTAGTTTCAACGGCTTAAATGGGAAATGTTCGAATTTTTTTTTATATTATAAAATTTTCACAAATTAAAATTCTGTATTTTCTACGAAGGAGAACATTCACTTTAAATCACCTTCTAAGAGCAAAACTTTAACTAGTAAAATATACCGCGCGCTTATTTAATTAAAAGCAAAACTTAATATTAACGCACAAAAATCGTGCGGGCATTCAAGAACAAATACCCCGAGTTAGATAATATTTCCATGATTATTGCTAAAGTAATTCAAAATTTGTTTAATTAATTTAATGAGGAATTATAAAACAAGATTTGCTGATTGAGTGCTCTGGTGGTCATGAATTTCATCTTGCACAAAATAACATTTACTACTAAATCTGAAGCTAATGCATTGAAAGTGTTTATTAGCGAATTTCAAAATACATGTTTTAATTTAAACGCATAATAAATATTTAGTCACTGGAGTTTTAGATTTACAGAAAAATTAGTAAATAACATTAATACCTAGAATTTTACTTTACTCACAAGGATATAGTATTTTTTACTATTTGTTTCAGTAAGCTCTTTTTTTAAAGGCGGGAACTAGCCATTTTAGGCTGTGGCCGCTAATAAAGTCAGAAGTGGTGGTCAATTTATTACCGAGTAACTTAATAGGCGGCCACCGTTACTTCTTATGAAAAGACAGAGAATTTAGATCCCTTTCTTCTCCGGGATTCAAACTGGGCCTGTCGGCAATCAGTCATAAACCAATTTCTCGCCTAGGCGATCTTTTAGTAAACCTTAAATTTTGTTATTAGACATTTAACTAAAGAACCAATATTTAAGAAAGAAAGATCCTAACCGCGTCTTTTCTGAATTTTCTATATAAAGCTCAGAGTTTGAGGAAATTTTACGCATCTATACACCGGGTCCACAAAAGTATTTCTACTGCTATTATTATAGCAAATGTTTGCCATAGACATATATTTTCAGTTACAGAAACGTTTCAGGTTGCGCAAATATTCATGAATAAGCATTTTTGAATTCAATAAATCAGTTTTGTAAACCTGCAAAATCAAATTTTTAGACGGTCACCTGCTACCTACAGTTATGTTTAGCAAACGTTTACTCTCATTTAAAAGAAACAAAGCACTAAATGTTTGATTCCAATATGATAAAAAATTGCTGGGGACACGACATCACTTCCTTGTATGGCCAACTAAATTATACACATTTTTTGTTGCACATCAAATAAACTTATTTCCTTAGAGATATATTTCTCATTCTATCAATTCAGCCCTCACTTTACAGCAAGGCAAAAATACATAAAAACTCAAAACATTGTCATTAAAATTTGTAAAACACAGAAAAAACTAAAATAATACCAGATGCAGTTAAGGCAGTTAAAAAAACTTTTTTGTAGTTAAAATTAAGAGTTTCTACGCAAAACAAGCAATTTGTTCAATGCGCAAAGCAAAAAACAAAATTGTGAATGTACCACCATTTTAAGTCAACTTTTGATTTCACTGTAGAGGAGGACACCGAAGCTGGTGCATCAACTAAACTAAATTCACTATACTGTTAAGAGTTTCTAAACAAAATGCTGAAATTTCCTTAGAGATATTCGTAAAATATTACAATAGCTCACAGTAGTTATATTTTATACTACTAAAATATAAATAGAACTCATTTCAAAGCTAATTCGATCTCACCGCGAATTCGCTACAATCAACAGCAAGGACTGCTTATGATTTTAAAATTTGTCCTTGAATTTATACTTTTGTATTTGAAATGAAAAGAGAGTGTAGGGGATATGTCTTCTAAAGTAAACATCTCGTTCAGATTAATTGTGTTCTTAGTGAGAAACTTTAATTTTAAAGATGATTTGCTTTTTAACAGGATTCTTTTGGTTTAAGTGGACTAATACCTTTATTTTGATTGAGTATCAATTGTGAATTATGATTTGAATCTAGCAGATAATTTGATGCTTACTTGGAAGTAAAATGAAACACTCTCTCTTGAAAATCGAACAAATGTTAACGAAGGTTTTGGTACATATCAAGAATAAAAGAACTAAAAACTGCCGAGAACGTCTGTAAACTTTACACATCCCATATGGAATACGTACATATTACAGCATATGCTGTGTATGCTCAGGTGAAAACCGTCTGTCCTAGACCAGTTTCTGTTCTAGGTCAGAAAACTGTGGCCTTCATTTAAATCTATTGTGATCTCAGAAAATATTTTAGTACTCTTACGAACAGAGTTTTATGTAACAAACACATAAATATTAACATAAAAACATTACGGATTAAATGAGAAGCACCTTTGGTGAAAGAGTATATCGAAGTGCTAGCGTGCCTGAAAGAAGATATATATGTATCACATTATGTGATACAAAATGCCTAATGTGATGCATATGTATCTGATATGAAATATTTGATTTTTCCAGAAATAACAATTTCTATTCCCTTAATCCAGACCTGGAATAAAAAATTTTGTTTCTATATCCAATGAATTTTCCGGTTTTACAATACTGTGATTCAGGTATTTGATTTTTACCCCTACTCTGAAAGCATTTGAAATCTCACCTGCACAGTTCGTTCAGTTCACTCTGCTTTGAAGTGAAAGGCAATTGAGTGAGTTTCAAAAATGTCTGGAGATTCTTCAAGCAGTCATCCAGAGAAATATTGCCACAGATTTCACGATTAGCTTCAGAAGAGGATTCCAGTAGAACATAACCTGAAAGAGTTACGCAAATTTTTGTAAGATGAAAAGTTTTCTTAAAACTGCTTTGCATTAGTATTCTATACTTACGGATGCTAATTTCATTGAAGTGCAACATCGTTAACGCTTAGAACAATAAAATAATTCATTCCTTTTGAGAAATGTCCCATCGCTTTAACATTAATTTGTTTTCAATTTTAATTAGCGGAAGCGAATTTTCCTGTGTATCATAAAATATTGCCCAAGAGTTTTAATAAAAAGAAATTCATTGCATTAATAATTTTTTTAGTTTATAAAATACTCCTGCGTACAAACACAAATATGAATATGATATTCTTTTATTAACTTCTGGCTTTTATCCAGTGTATTACAAATTTGGAACGAAAGGAACTGTGTTGTTATAAATTATGAAGAATTTTTAAATAAGAATGTTGATAACCCTGGAATGAAATTGCATAGGAACGCCTGCTATGCAATTTCTTTTCTCCTCTGCCAGTTGTTGTTGTTTAACAACGAAATTAAGGACTAGCGTGAATAAGCACTTTCAGATAATAACAGTCACCAATATACCGTCACCACCAATATACCGTCAGCCACCAATATACCGTCAAGTTGTTGCCTTCTTGCTGTCCTGAAATATATTTTCCGATTTTCAGCAGATCAGGGGTATAGTTCCATATTTGAGGAGGCAAATTCTGTAGAAAATGTATTTCACAGAGTTCTACAAAAAGCTATGAAATCTGCAAATGCTTCCAAATGTGTTAAGACAATGAAGAAAGAAACTGACACAGTTGGGAAGAAAGGGAAAGTTTGGGAATTAGTTGAAAAGCCAGAAAGTAAAAATATTAAACAGTACTTTTTTATCCCTGGAGAGCAATGTTTGGCAGTTGCATGCAAAATCACATAAATTCTGCTAAATAAGTAATTTATTCACTTTCTTCCAATCAATTCTCAGCTTATTTTCTAATCCCTTTGGTTAATGGTTATTACCATTTCATTTCTGTTGTCCTTCTTCCGTCTTGTATAGCTTCCTTGCACGACAAATGAAGCATCTGCGGCATTTTGGCAACATACTACATACCTGGAAGTAACAGGTTACTTTCACTGCTACTTATCAGCTGTATCGGGTCATCATAAAACATCAAAAGTAATTTCCAGGAAAATAAACAAAAACTAATTCCGAAAACTCGAACTTACTCCAAAAGATTTGTAAGCTGGACAAAAGAAAAACTATGAAAAAACAGCGTGCTCATGAAACTTACATTTTTGCTTGTGCATACCAAAAATGTGAGTGGAGCCAAAATATTTCGGGTTTGTGTGGCCCGGTTTACCAGATAAGTAACCTTCTGCTTCATTTTTCTACAAATCTAACCAGATGGTGCAAAAGGTGTAGTACCAGAAGATTAAATATTGTTCTGAAACGTTCCACGGTAAAAGAATTACTAATAACAATGATACAGAGCAGATACATGTCTGCTCTAATGCTCTCATTGGTAAGAAACTGAAGTTGAAACAAATAAAAAGGTATCCCAATATTTCCCTCTAAAAATGAAAAATCGCATATTTTCTTTAGAAAAGTTCGGAACATTTTTTGGGATTACAGCAACACTCCCAGGAAAGGAAATTCGTGGGATCTATTATTGACAATATATAGATATGTGCCGCACAGTATGGTAAAATTCTCCAAAACGTATTTCTTAATTCTCAGATTTCTTAAATACTATTTTAGCGCAGTTACAATGATTTAAAAATTGTATTTCACTTAAAATTAAAACGGTTTAAAAATTGTATTTCCAGGTACACATACACTGCTCAACATTGAAAATGCAACACCCAGAAGGAGTGGTCAGAAAGTGATGAAATTTGCAAAAACGACAGAGAAAGCAAGTAGCAATACGTGATCTTTATTGTAAAATGATAGTCAGAATACAGAGCGAGAACGGCGCCGGCTCAGTAGGATGTAGGACCACCGCAGACAGCGATGCACGAAGAAACCGTCTAGGCATAGAGTCAAAAAGAGTGCGGATGGTGTCCTAAGGGATAGCTCTCCATTCCCTTTCAACCATTTGTCACAGTTCGTCTTCTGAACGAGGCAGGGGCAGTCCAATCACATGCCACACGTGTTCGATTGGTGACAGGTCAGGAGAGTACGGTGGCCAAGGAAGCATCTGTATACCTTGCAGAACATGTTGGCAAATGCGAGCACTGTGTGATCGGGCGTTATCAGAAAAATTGCATTAGCAGCCCCTGAAGGTAGGAGATTGCCACCGGTCGCAGTACATTATCCAAGTATCGTTGGGCCGTCATCGTGCCCTGAATACGAACTAGAGGTGACTTGGAATCGTAGGCAGTAGCGTCCCAAACCATTGTGCGACGTTGTCGCGCGGTGGGGCGTTCCACAGTTATTGCCGTATTAGATCTGTCTCCAGGTCAACGCCACACACGTATGCGACGACGGTGACTGGATAAACAGAAGCGTGACTCATCTGAAAACACGACGTTTCGCCATTCTGTCATCCACATCGCACCATTCTAAACGTTGGCGTCTATGCTTTGGGGTCTATGGCAGTCTTCTTAACGGACGCCGTGAGTGCAGGCCACATTCAACCAATCGACTGGAAATGGTTCTCGTCGACACGGGAACATCCAGGGTATCTTTCACATGCTGCAAAATCGCGATACACGTTACTTGCAGGACCGCGACAGCTTGTCGGCGGATGAGTCGATCCACGCGTGCTGACGTCACTCTGGGTGCATCTGCCCCCCATTCTTCTTTCCACATTCCCAACCATGTTCGCCATAGCCGATGTACCGTGCTCGCATCCATGTAGGTATCAGCTGCGATTTGACGAAAGGACCAACCTGCCCTTCTCAGTCCGATCGCCATACCCCTCGTAAAATCGTCTATCTGCTGGAAGTGCCTTCGTTGACGGAGGCCTGGCATTCTCTCCTATTACACGTATCCTCCGAGACAAAAACCAACTTTCTTCGATAATTCGTCTGGAAGAAACAACGACACGAATACTGCCCATTCTGCACGTTCCTTCCCTTATATCTTACTTCATGTGCGTCGGAGAGCTGCGCATTTCACATGATTCGCATAACTCAGTGACGTGCGTCTACTCTAAAATTTGCTTAAATTTCTGACCACTCCTTCTTGGTGTTGCATTTGTCCAGCAGTGTACATCAAAGCACAGAAGTATATTATAAATATTTATAAATTATAAATATTATAAATATTGATTTCAGTCATTTCTCTTTTAGCTTTCTCTTGATAGTTACCATCAGATCAGAGCTAAATAAAAAAAAATCTTCATTTTCTCATTCCCATCTATTTTTTTATTAATTACGGTCGGGATATGTTTGTAAATCTAATCGAGTGACTATTGTGCCTGCTTCGTTTATAATCCTATCAGAAACAAAGACTTTCAAAGGCCATACAAATTGAGATCAATGTAGAGTCTATTATATTTTTCAAAGCTGGATTCTTTGCAATTGATAAGAAATGTTGGTTATAATATATGGTGTACAGTAACACGGATATTCTTCAATAAAATTTTTAACCATATTACGAGCATATTACTTTAACTGAGTGACCCCTGAATACAACTATAAGTATTAGGACACATTCATTATTTTAATTAAATTAACATCTACTTCCGAGATTTTCGAAAAGAGTCGAGGATTTCCAAAAATATTTCTTGCGACGTTTCAGTCATTTAAATTACGGAAAATCCTATTTACATTGGCCCACTATTAAAAAGGAATTTTTCAATTTATTCTCAATGTTCACAATTTTTTATGATTTTCCATACTTGGTTCTAGCGGGCTGTTGCAAAAAATTTTTCGTTTGTGTATTGCTGCATTCTCAGTAGCAAGCTTTCACTCTCTACGTCTCTCTTCCTTATTCTTACCAACACAATTAAAAATTTTAGCTTCAGCGTCACAAAAATTAGTCTTATTAGATGAAGTAGTAATGATAGATTTGCACAATTTTAACCATAGACCACAGAAAACATTATATTATTGACAGAATTGAAACTAATCGCAGTTACACATACATCAAAGCACAGACGTTTGTGTTTGGATATACAGATTTGTAGGAACTGTGTTTTGCAGAACTACTGTATCTCTGTTTTCTAGATAAACACAGTTTGTTATAGTTTTTCTTACCCAAGTGAAGTTGTTAAACTTTTGAACACAGTAATACAAATCTGAATAGAAGAATTCAGAGACGCTTAAAACTGAACCTCTGTACAGATTGAGTTATTTTGATTTGCTCTTTATTAAAGTAGTATTCTTTTCTTCATTCGCAGAAATTTATAGTTATCGAGATAGCTCCTTCTACACTGTTAAAAATTTGGTTCAAGGTTTCAACAAATTATAATGCGAAAAAGTTACAACCGAAAGATAGTGCAATGTTGATCCATTATTTGGTGCTTTGGATGAACAATTACTTGGTAATATGTTAAAGCATAATTTGATAGTACATCGAACTTGGAATTAGATTTGAATTATTTGATCATGGGAAAGCACGTGAAGACTATTTGCCTAAAGGGAGCGATGCCCTCGTGTAGGCCCTTTCTCTTGGAAACTACCCGTAATTCGCTTACTCATCGGGAAAACCTCGAAAACACCCATGCAACCAACTCTGGACCAAACTACCAGTATTCAGCGACTTTACCCCTCGCCCGAACACATACTTGAAATATATTAGCATGTATGTAAAAAGTATCTTTAAAGAATACTTTTTATCCTCTCCTTACATGAAAGCAAATTTCACTTAAAAATGTTTGAGCATAAGCTTCTAAGCCATAAAGATTTTTATTAAATTTTCATGTACAGTAATTTTCATTTACGATGCGGTAAATTGCATTACGAAGCACGTAAAAATGTAATTTGTACATACCTATGGAACAAGAAAATCTATAAAAAGCTATTCATACTTAGCGCA
>KK117256.1:37810-135896 GCA_000611955.2 Stegodyphus mimosarum
CTCTATTTATTCAAAAGAATTCAAGAATCACAAATCTGAATGGGGGATTCCTAAATAGTTTTGCAACTCAATACAGTATTAAAATATTTTCATCTTTTTTGCCACTCACATTCATAACAATGATACTGCAGAAATTCTCCATCTCTTATCGAAAGGAATGAATCATACACCGGACTTAGAAGTGATTGAGAAACTGAGTTCCGATCATTTACTTGTCTGTTTTAGTTTCTGGTGTGTACCCTCCTAATCCTAGAAATAAAAAGATTATCAATTGGCTTAAATTCAAAATTGATTTAGAAAATATTAGTTACAACCTTCAGCTGAACAGCATCTCGAAATTGAATTAGCCTTAGCCAAACTAAACGACAGTTTTAATTTTACACTCAAAATTTCTACTAAACTGATTAATCAAGAAAACCGAATTCACTTCCTTATTACATACTGGAAAAAATCAAGATTAAAAACAGAGTCAGAAAAAACTGGAGAACAACCACAGATCCAAATATCAAAAGACATCTTAAACATTTTATGAGAGAAATTTCAGAAGTTACCAGTGAATAGCGATCAAATAGCTGGACTACACTTCTTGAAAATATACTTGCATGCATGAAAGGAAGAGAAAAGTCGCAGAAGTTTTCGACAAAGAATTGGGAAAAGCTTTCTCTCCTAACGGGCTAAGAGATCCGCAACATGATGATATGATTATCAATGAAGTCAACAGTTATTACAAAATGGTGTTTCTGAAAATTTCGGTCATCACTCAAAAAATTAATGGCATCATAAAAAATTAAATGCTAATAACGCCAGTGGATATGATGAAATAAATGTCTAGTAAAGCATGAAAAATAGTCACGAGAAGATGCATCGTAATCTTAACTAATATCATGAATGCATGTTTAAGATTAGAGTATTTTTCACAACGATGGAAATACACAATTATTGCTATGTTCCTAAAACCACGAAAAACACAAAACAACTATCCATTATAGAACCGCAAGTTTTCTACCGTATCTTTGAAATATTTTTTAAAGGACTACTCAAGATGGACTCAATGAAAATCTCACCAAAAATAACACCATTAAGAGGAACCAACATGGTTTTCGTCAAGGGCACAGTACTATAATGCAAATTTTAAACATGTTGGAAAAACAGCTGAAGCTTTCACATAGCAATTTGATTCCTCGATGCAAAAAACGTTTTTGATAATGTGGTAGCTCGGAATTATTTACAAACCTATCTCTATTAAGCTTCTGCGAAATTTAATTCTATTTAATTCAAATTTAAAATATCACGCCTTCCAGATCAGAATCGAGCACACATTCTCAAATAAAAAACTTATCAAAGCATATATGCTGCAAGGCGCAAGCTTAGCATCGGCACTCTTCAACATTTACTCTCAGCGATTTGGCAGAACCTCTATACTACAAGATCGCAAAGTGTGCTGATGATACTGTTGTTAGAAATGCTATTTCTAAGCCTTTGCTTATTCAAGTATAAGAATCTAGCAATAGAAATTGTGTTTACGAATTTGTAATTATGTTTTAGCTTTATATGTCTAGATCGCCAGCTATTTTTAGAACTTGCTTTTCTTTTCTAAACTCTTCTGTTAGTTGAAAATAAATGTTTATCTTTTAATTTTACGCGATTCAGAGCTTGATTTTACATTTAAGGTGTCCATTCAACAGGATTATTTGGAATCAAAGATAAACGATGGATAGAAAAGAACAAAAAAGTTCTTCGGCGGTTTTTACAGTTGAAGCAAGTGGTTTAGAAGAATTTGTTTCTTGAAGAGGGAATAAAACGAAATTCAAATCGGATTTGAAGCACTGAAAATAAAATATAAAAGGATTAATGCTCTAAATTCACTCACTTAGAAGAACTTCTGAAAGATAAACTACGACAAAAGCTACTGTCGAAGAAAAAATGGCGAAGTGCGATAAGTACGAATTAAGATTTCTTAAGGTCAAGGAAACAGGTTTGCTGAAACAGGACACTCAGATGTTGAAACTAAATCTTACATTGGGTTCAAAATTCAAGTAAAATTACCTACGACAGAATTAAAATCTGACGGGACATTTAAGAAACTGGATTGGTTACTGGAGCCAATTCACAAAAATTCATAACAATCATTCTTTACCCAGTGAAGATAAATTTGAATATTTGAGACATAGTATGAAACCTGGGTCATTAGCGCATAAATTAATTGAAGTTACTGTCCAAGGCAATTGAAAATAACGTTGAACGCATGTGGAAATACAATTGTGAGGAAGGTATAGATTTTTAAAAATCTAGATACGGAAAATCTCTTTATTAGTTGTAAATGAAAAACATCCTAAGTATTAGGGATTTATTCTGGATCTTGGGCGTGCTCATATTCTCAATTTGGTTTTGAGAGCTAAACAGAGACTAAACATCTTAAAATTTATTTCTGGTAGAGATTAGAGTGCAGAAGCTCGGACTCTGAGAAATACATACATTGTTCTTATTCGGCCTATATTGGAATATGGTGTTCAGGCATATAAAGCTGCGTCTGTCAGTAATCTTGATAAACTGGAAAGCGTTCAGCTTTCTGCTACCAGAGCCATTACTGGCTCCATAATAGCTGCCCGAGAGATATAGTTCTGTACGAGGCTAATCTTCAACCCCTCAGACTTCGGAGTAGATTTCTTCTAGCGAAATACTTTTCCAATAAGCTTAGATTACGGTTAGTTACGGTGATCAACATTGAAATTCTTGTTTTGTAAGTAACTAGAACAACAATCGTCGCCAGCCAAGCTGAAAGAGAGGGATGGTTATATAGTGAAATTGAAGATGCTTTCTCCTCGCATGTTGTATTGAGATTACTACGTCGTTTTGTTATCGAGTATTCTTTACGACAGATCTCCGCTCTTGCAATAACAAAGGTACGCAGCACCCGGTTTAACTTAGACCCGCTTTATCTTACCTTGCGTTCGAAATTATTCATAATATTCCGGGCAATGTATTGCAGATTTACACTGATGGTGGCAGAGGTGATGGTGCTATCTCGGGTAGTGGAGTGTTTATCAAGCAGGGGAATGTCATTACGATCTGTAGGAGAAACACCGACTACTGTTCAGTTTTCCTTGGCGAACTCATAGCTATTGAGGAGGCCTCGAATTTTCGTGTTAATGAGGGTGTCAATTCTAACATCTGGATTCTGAGTGATAGCCAAAGTTCTATTCAGCATTTGGCTGAATGGTGGAAACATGGTGACAGTACAGTTGTTAATATTGTTCAACACTTAGGCCTCTTGAGTGCCCATAAGACTTTCCTCCAGTGAATACAATCACACGTACATGTATATGGTAAGGAGATTGCAAATCGACTGGCCAGAAAGGACAGTCTTAAAGAGTTCTACTGATGGTGGCTGTTTTGCTTTCTCGTAACTCACCTCCCAGGCCAAACTAGAAATTAACTCCACCTGGGGCAAGGCCTCCTACTCATGAGTGGTACGATTTTAATTGTACTGGTGCTGCTATGATCGGGTCAACACTAGATATGAACAGACAACTCTCGCTAGGTTCAACAGTGGTCATCTTTGGGCTTAACGCCATGTGTCGGCCTTAAAGTTTATTCATCTTACCCGAAATGCAATTTCACACAGGCCACTCCTGCCCATATCTTATCATGCATTGGTTTCCTGAAGAGCCAGGTGTACTCCTGTCCGGATGTGGTTCTTCATTGCTTTAAATCTATCAAAAAATTCATCTAGATGTTGTTATCGATCAAATGGGATAAGAAACAACATTAGTTGTAAGTAAATATTTTTGTCTTTTAATTTTGTGCGATTGTGCAGATCCAGAAACTTCCAACATGCTATTGGTCATTTGCAGATTGGACTTAATATTGTGGCACACTGGTGCAATTTATGGAAATTAAAATTAAGAGCAAACAAATGCAATATCATTCTATTCAGAAGATAGGTAAAACCTGTAATGCCAACCTCAATATGCGCATGAGCAACCATCCTCTTCAAACTATGAACTCAGTTAAATATATCTTGGAGTCATATTAGATGACCAATTAATTTCCAAAGAGCGTGTTAAGTATGCGCTCAATAAAGCAAGTCCCGCCTATTGGTCAATGTGCAATCTAATCAATCGTAAAATCAAAATTACTCCTAAAATTTAACGAACTCTCTATATTGCACTTATCCGACCAGTTCTTTTATACAGAGCTCCAGTTCGGACAGTGACACCAAAGACGTACCGTAAAAAAATCTGGTTTTTTTCAAGAATAAAATTCTCAGAAATATTATGAACGACCCGTGGTTTGTGCGAAACATTACATTTAAATCAAGATCTTGATGTCCTATATGTACAAAATTTCATGCGGATGAATGCATATAATTTCTGCAAATTTATTTCAAGTTCTGATTATCCACATATCAATAAATTATAATAATCTCAATAATTATGATCGAACAACTGAGCACCCCTACAAGCGGCCGAGAACGATTTTTCCACAGTGCAGCTTTAGCTCATGCATCTAGTGTAAACACTTGTATATATTCTGAAATTCCTTCAGTTTAACTGAGGAAGCACATTTGGACTTTGTATTAATCTGGAAAAGTAGGATATCGACTTTTTTGTATTAATCTTGAAAAGTAGGATATCGACTTTATTTTATTATTTTCACGTTTTTTTTTTCTGCATTTCATGTGTAATCGCTATGTTATGTCTTCTGCATTTTATTTCCCATTGCATCTATGCAATGTTGCCAGAAATGTTTGAGCAAAAGTATCAAGAGAAATCGAAAATCGAAAGAAGTAGCAAGTGAAGTCAGAGATCCCGTGATGTTTTGTGATGTAATAGGCGCGCGAGCTCACGTGACCTCTGAAGTTATCACGTCTCCGTATGCTTTTAAGTTACGGGCTATAATTTGATTCTTGCTCGTTTTGTAAGTGATGCTAGAGATATGTGATTTTTGTGACGTCTTAGATTCCTAAACTCGAATAAGCTCTGACGTCATCACAAGGTTCCGTTGCTTACGGATTGTAATTCTGTTCATAATAGTTATTAAATAGGCGTGGTGAAATTTATTAAATAGGCGTGGTGAAAAACATGTCTATCAGTTTGAAAAAAAGAAGTTGGTTGTCTGCAAAGTGTCTCCATCTATGTTTTAATGCTAAAAGTAGTAAAGTTTTAATGCTAAAAGTATTGAATGTTGTTCGTTTAGCAGAATACAGTAAAACACATGAGTTCTATTCTTCAGAAATGAAAAATTTATAGCGGCTTTTCTTAAGTGGGAACCGTTTTTATAAATTATAATGTGCTGGAAACAAATTTACCTTTGTTTCACTTCGAAAGAAATGTTTTAGCACATGTTACTTCTAGTATATTTATATATTTTTAAAAGATAATTAAAATAAATTAATTTTAATTTGATAATTAAAATTCATGTACTTTTATTAGAAGAAAATTAATATTCGTTTTAAAAGTGAGTCTTAAAAAACCCTTCTTCAAACATATGTAGAAGTAAACTGAATTATAATTTTTAAGCCACAATGTACAGTTCACTGCATTTCGTTTTCTCTGATAATATGGTCCAGAAATTAAACATACCTTCTGCTTGGAATTTTATGTTCAGTCTAGAGACATTAAAGAGTTTAATTAATTGTTCTGTTTTATTTAATGGTAATTTTTTTTTCAATGGAAAATTACATCGGAAAGAATCATGAAGACATGAAATTCGTAATATTTGTTACCTGGAAAGTAAGTTTCAAATTATAACCTCAGAGTTTCCAGAGGCGAAAATATGTCATTGCATAAATCTTTTCCAATAAAGAATTGTTCCCTATTAAAAAAAAAACATTCTAAAGCTGGAAATGGGGAAACCTTTCGCTATTTTATGCAACGTATTCCCAAATCGAGATTCCTATCAAACCCCTTTATTTTATGGGCATTAAGAAGATTCAAAGATTTACCTTGCAGACAGAAATGTAGTTCATTTAGTTTTGAGAAACATTTTTTAGTTTTGAGGGAATCTGAAAGATATGTCAAATTACGTAGCCACAGGCCATCAACAAGAAATGATATAAAATCTCTGTCAGTTTCATTTACAAATAATAAGACTTCGTGTCTTAATTCAGATAGCCTTATCCCCATGAAACCCATGTAAGCCAGCGAACTTCAGAATGAAGAAAGATTTATATGTGCCAATTATCCATGTCATCACAAAGTAATGAAAATATCCTGCTGTTCAGAGGCTTTGTCTTTATGAAACTGATTATCCTTAATGCTGTCTTGCATCATGGTTTTTATGTTAGATAACATACCGCCAAGGCTTTCCTGTAAATGAAGCAATGGCTCCGCGTATTATCTGATGCATCGGTTCTAACTTTACCTACGATGCCACTGTTACTATGTTACTGTAACTTTAGCTATAACCTATCGGCTAGCGCGTAAGGCCCATGCGAGCAAAAACCTATACATTTTTTGAATAAATTTCATACTTTTCCATGTGTTCACTTAGGATTTTAAAAATTAGTTCGTGAGTTGCAAGAATTATTATAATCTTCAAAATAACGTATCTTCACAAATGTAATTGTTAAACTCATACCTGACTTAAAAAATTAACTGTGCATGAGTCGAAACGTCGTCTATATAAAGTGAATAAAATAAACTTTCTTTTATTCCACTGATAATTACCAATAATACCATATTCTACTTTACTGGCCATGCCATTGATTTGGCGTGTAAATGGATCATTTCGGAAAGGTATTAAATCAATACCATTGAATAAATTTTCATTAAATATTGTTTTATCTATACCTTTTGTAACTAGAAGCAATAAAATTTCACTTAGAGAATAAAGATTCCTGAATGTGAATACTTGCAAGTTTCTAACGCCTTTTCAGCTGCGGAATTTATATTAAAAATAATTTCAATTTTTTATTCAGTTCTTTAACACTTTGATGAAAACGTTAGACAGGTCTACGTTTTAAATTCCTACTATTAGCTCATACTCTTCCTATATCTTGTTCAAATTTTCAATCGTTAATAAAATAGTTTTTATTCATTCACTCAAGTTCAAGTACATTTTTTAAACTTGTAGTGGATGGCACTTGATGTTAATACAGTTTTTTAACTTGTTAAAAATTCTTAATTAAAAACATTTTTGTGTTTAAAACATTTTTCTTTGTTGACTTAAATAGCAATTTAAAAAAATTTAATATTATTAGTCCAAAGGGATTTAGTCCCGAAGGACTATTACTTTCGTTTTCCGATTTTGCATTGATTCACTCTGAATGCCCGATTCACTTTTCAAATTGTTGCCACTAAATGTTATCGCTCTGCATTAAAGTTTAAAAAATGAAAAATCTGCATAAATGTATGCATGTTATTATTTTTTTTTTGACGTAGCTTTCTCTTCAAAAATCGTCTGCGTGCGTTGCACGGGAAAATAAAAAGGAATTTTAATTACAGTTCTAAATAAATAGCCAAATAAATGTGAAATTCGTAACAATATTCTCTAAAACTTTAACGAATTTTTCATTAACAAACTCAAAGATTTCAAAGCCAGCAATACCAACGTTGTACAGAAAAACATTTTTATCTCCAGCGCGTGAGAGCGTGTACCGAAATTTCTAAAGATATGCTCAATTTAAAATTATTTTGCGATATTGCTGTTGAACTGAATTTTATGGTTTAAGTGCGAAGAACATGGTATTTAACAAATAAAGGTAACACACAGAATGTTAAATAAACGTCCCTTTGGACGTAATTTAAAATCTGAAACATTTCAGATTTTTTTTTTTTTTTATTTATTTATTTATTTATTTTTTGTTATACTTCTGTCTCTAGTGGCATTTCAATTTCGCAGGTTTGATACATGCAGTTAATTTGATTTTTTTGTCTTTTTTATGAAATCTAGTAGGACCACATGGACCATAAAGTACCAAGGACCACTTGTAATTTTTGCATAAAGCTTCAGCCAATAACGGTTTCAAATTTAGAAATCAAAACGTAAAATTAACCAAAATATTCTTCAATAAATAATTAATGATGTCACTCATAGCACGCTCAAACTCTTAACTGCATGTATTTCCATGTATAGTGGTTGTATTTTATACCGAGTAAATCGAAATGGTTTGAATTTTTTTTTTCATTTTCATATGATTAACTTACTAATCGATTTTGGGATTCTTATTTTTACAATCTATCTTAGAGCTGCAATTTCAATGTTGAGCAGTGCGTTTATCAGTGAGTTCAGAAAAGTAAATATTAAGAAATCACTAAAAATTAAAGAATACATTTTATTTTAACACATAATAGAGTAATTCCATATTTGTACATATAAAAAAATGAATCAACGGCAATTAAATTTTGTATGACAGACTAGATACAATAAAATGTATGTAATATTTCTGCAAATGTAACATACAGGCATTCAAACCTCATTTAAGTACCTAATACAAAAATCAATTTCAATTTCATAAAGAGTAATTATATTTACAAAATTAGCAATTTTTATGACATATTTCAAATTTTTTAAAACATTTTATGTAATATACAATTTTATAATAGACATTTCTCCTAAGCATACGAAGTGACGATGACATACAAATTCAAATTCCACAGTAACTTTCGCAACTGTAAAATATTTAGGATAACATGTGATCTGTGATCAGTAGCACAAATTATGAATAATTTAAAATAACAAATTAATAGTAAAATCTCTAATTCCATAAAAAGTTAATAACTTCAAATCTTAAATTGCATTTAAGTTATCGCTCGAAGTAATGTGAATTTGAGGAAGTAAATAAAAATTAATACAAACAATAATATTATACTTGTTGATAATATTATATAATGTTGAATTCAGTAACAATCCTTCTTAAAATTAAAATCAGGTGTATTTTAAAAATGCGGTATTATTAGGAAGAAAAGGAATACATTGTATCATAATGTCGATAAATTTAAATGCTACTTTTAAATTGAATAATTTTATTTCACACTTTTCTTTTCATTCATTTGTTTTATTCATCGCAAATACTAAAATTTATAAATCATAATTAATTGAAATATGTAGTGAGAATTGATGGAAATATACATACCAACGAGCTAAACTGTAATAAAAAATATTCGCACTAAAAAGACTCTCGTTCAAACTTGTCGAAGCACAAAGACTAGAAATAAAATAGATATTCACCAATCTTGGTAAATTATTAAAACATTTTATTTAATATCACCGTTTGTATTCACTAACGCATCTCCAAGTAAAGAATTATATGATATTGCGAAGAGTTAGTTTAAAGGATAGAAAATCGTACCAAATTTATATGTTTTAAATAATTAATTTATGTAAGAAAATGGACAACGTAATTTAGACGAAAGTAAAATATGTACAAAATTTTCTTGGCTCCATCAGAATGGTTATTTGTTGTTCTCTTGCGTAAATAAGTTACACAGAATCCAAGTGTTTACATCTGCGGTGCATTATACGTAGTAATAATTTGAAGCTTTTAATTCGAAAATTTGTTCGATTTTAAGTTTACATAGACGCATTGAATGTTTAAAAATTATTTCTCACCAAAGTATCCACTTTTATTACTTGTTAACGTTTCCTAAATTATGTCCATTTGTTGTAAATTAATTGATTTTAACACATATCAGATATAATTTCATGATTAACATCAATAAGATCATTGATACGTAATTTGGTAAACTTGGCCACGACCCTGAACATTCTGGAACCGGATCAGGACACATTTTCGTCTCTATGCCTGGATATCCAGGCATTCTCTGGCACATTGCTTGAAGTTGCTCTCCTGAAGCTCGTATTATATATTCACTTGTAAAGTTGGCCGCCGCCGCACCACAATAGCGATTAACCACTTCAGTGGCACACTTCATGTAACGAGCTACTGGACTGAAAGAATAAAAAAATTGTATGTAGAATATATAATGTAATATTTAAAATTGTAAAAAGTGATGAAAAAAAGCCTAAAAAGGTAAGGTGGTTATGAATAATTCAAATCATTATAATCAATCATTACTCAAAGTTAATTATAGCTTAAACTAATAGGCGGAATGATACCGAAATAATGTACAAATTCTTTCAAAAGAATAAACAGAGGATACCAGAGACTGAAAAGCAGATATAAAATTTTTACCTTTGTCCTAAAAATAAAGTTAAAAAACATTTTAAAAGGGCTAGAAGAGAATACATTAAAATAAACTTCCACAGGAAATAACTTCATTACTTTACGTTCTGAAATTCTTCAGGCGGTTTATTCGAAAATGACACTAATATTATTATTCTACGTTAAATAAAGTTGATGGTCATTCTTTAAAATCAAAAATTACATTCGTTGCTTACTGTTCCCGATTGCATATTTCAAAGATCTTTTTAAATGTTTTTCTTCTACTTTACTACACTATATTTGAAAGTTTCCAGTATAGGATAGTTTTCAGGGCAAACATTGGCTTTCGGATGACCTGTAAATTTCCCGTAAAATAATCGTAGTAGGAAGTCATAGGCAAAAACTGAACTATTATTCAATGAAATGACACAAAAACTGTTGACTTAAAACTATCTCATCCACTTTCTTACAGTTGCCAAATTATAAAATTTCATAGTCTTTAATATCTTTATTTAAAACATAATACAGTGATGCTACTACCGAATGTAATTCTTTAACATGCAAGGCGAAAGAATGAACTTGGGTTTGAAACCAGACATGACACTATACAGACTTAGCTGAATAACATTTCTGCTTGTACATTGAAATGTCCTTAAATAAGGATACCCGACTGTAACGAGCTGCTGCTTTTTTTACCTTCATAACGGCTGTCATAACGCCAGGTATGGATTCTATAAGCCTACAGAAGTATGCTTTACGAAACGTCTTCTAGAATTTCCCATAAATAAATTAAAGACTCTGGTGGTACATGACGTGCTTGCATTCCTTTTTTCAAAATATGACAAAGGTATTCAATAGGATTTAAGACGGGGATTCTCGGTATTTTTTTCTACGGGTGAATTCAGTCGAACAATCTTCGAATCAGATGGTAGCCAGCTTACATCTGTGACAGGACTAATTGTCTTCCTGATACACTGCATTTACATAGGATGGGCAGAAAAGCGGAAACAATGTAAGTGATCGTTCAGCCAATCTACTCATTTAGAAGCAATATACCACCAGCATACTTTCGAATTCGAGACTCATCACTCCATGCTACTCATTTTCGATCATCAGGAATTCAGTTACGATGTTCTACGTCTTATGCAAGAAGCTGAGCGGGATAATCTTCAGGGAGAAATGGTACTCTGGCGGGCCTTCAGCTTCTCAAACCCATAAAGTAAATCGAAGTAAACCTATAAGGCCCATAAGAGCACTGCACAGCCCCTATTGATTAACTAATTGGACCAAAAAAGTTGCCATTGTATTGCTATCAAGCTCTTGTATGGCCACGTAATTTACTCTCTTTAAATTTTTCAATAAACTCTGGATAATGCAGACGAGACAGGCAAACAGGTGTATGGCGCCAGGTGTTTGCTTCCTGAATCATCAGTTATCTAACTGACCCCTCACTCTGCTAGGGTGTTCATCTGAGCTAAACCTGGCTACGTATTCCATGGCTATGTTTACAAATGTCAAAATCATTCCAAACTACTTGTTCTTTGCAAAGTTGCCTGATTTCTGTTTCTTTTCTTGCTGTCCATACATTTTTGCCATACGCTTGACACTAATACAGAAATCCTGATTTTAAAAGGATTGGAATGGAATGACCCTTGTGTCACAAATACATGATTTGTCACGCAAGGGTCAGTCCATTCCAATACATGATTTGTCCTCTATCTCAGACATTTAAAGCTCTAGTTTAACCCATCATATTACTTTCCTTAGAGATAGCTATACTTTCAGTTATATATAGCAATGATAAGGTAATTTTTATAGGCGCAGATATGAGGCAACGGTGCCACGCTATGTACATAACTCTGCGTATGACACATATATTTAACTATAAAATCCTGCTGTCTAATTCAAATGCATTCGTTTCAGTACTATTATATTTCCAATAATGAGACAAAAATCAGCCTTTATAGTAACACTTTGTATGCAATTTGTTGTAAGACAAATTTTAATTTTTTAACAGCTCCTTATATGTCTTTTCTTTATTTTCCTTCCTTATCTGTTAAAATCGCAACATATTTACAATCAATTTTTCTGAGGTATGACATTCCAAAATTAATGTAACATATAATTCTTACATAAACAAATGATGATGCACATACAGTGATACACATATTTACATGGTTACAGCCGAAAACATCGCTTCAAAAATATCACGGAGGAAAACGTCGCGGAGAACACAATGCAAGGCGAAAACGTCGTGGTACGAAACATAGTGGGAGAAAATAAAGCAAAGAGGAAGTATCGCAGTTCTAAAACATCGTGGTACAAAATATCGTGGTCGAAAATAAAGTACCTACAAATCATCGCATGACAATAACATGCGGAACTGGCTGCCGTGCCCGAGCGGTAAAATGGCTGAACACTGGTATTTCGATCAGGCGAACGAGCTGGTTGAATAGATTTTCGTGATTTTGCTAATGTATAACGTGAATATGTTCCAGTTCCTGAAAAGGCACTCTAAAGGCATCCCTCCTCTTAAGCATTGATAGCCTTAGTGCGCTTTGCCATAATCCAATAAATCAAATCCTATACTGACATATTGTGTAACTGAATTTCGTCATACATAACAAATCGACATCCAAATAATTGGTTGCACTCTATATAAGAAAATGTTAACGACACTTTAAGAATAAACGAAAACAAAACAAGATGTAATTTTCACTAAAACAATATCAAATCAATAAACGTGAAAGAAAATAATTTGATAATTTATTAACAATTCTTATTGAGGTAACCTCGTGCAGTTATTTATCTTCCTTTTTTCAAGCTGTTTTAGACTGTATTTTTCATGAAAAATTATCAGTACTTTATAAAAAAGATTAACTTATTAATAAGCTTTGTTAATTAACTATGCAAATTTAAATGTTCTATTAAGTGCTATATGTTGCATTAATTTTCTACTCGTTTTCAGTTTTCAAGTATTTAAGTTTCCTTCTTACTTTATCAACAAAAAACAAACTTACTTTATTTTTCTGCGTAAGCATGAGCATCTTTCTATTTATATAATAATCGTGACGTAACATAACTTCCTTCAGAAAGATTTAATTTTAAATATGCTACTATTTTCGGGACACGAAGTGAAGATAATTGAAAATTAGATTTTTATTTATTGCAAACATATTACAAAAAAAAAATCTGAAAGATTTCAGATTTTAAATTACGTCCAAAGGCGCGTTTTTTTAACGTTTCGTGTGCTACCTTTTTTTATTAAATATCATGTACTACGTACTCAAACCATAAAATTCAGTTCAAAATCAATATCGCAAAATCATTTTAAAATGAACATATCTTTAGAATTTCAGTAAGTCTCGTGCGCTGGAGATAAAAATGTTTTTCTTTTTCCGTACAGTGTTGCCATTGCTCGCTTTGAAATCATTTAGTTTGTTAATCAGAAATTCGTTGAAATGTTACAAAACATAAAATCGATAATAAAGCAAATTTCAAATTCAAAATTAGGGCTTCCAGATGCCCATATTCGCAGTAGGATTACGTCATTCAAAATTCGATGGCTCTAGGTTTTATCACAATGCGAGAAACATGCATACATTTATGCAGATTTTTCATTTTTTAAAATTTAATGCAGAGCGATAACATTTAGTGGCAACAATTTGAAAAGTGAAACGGGCATTCAGAGTGATTCAACGCAAAATCGCAAAACGAAAGTAATATTCCTTCGGGACTAAATCCCTTTGGACTAAAAATTATAAAGATTTGATTTTACCTTACAATTTAACATTACTAGAGTGGATTATTCATAACATTACTAGAGTGGTGTATTCTGTCAGATGAAAACATTATGATCACAAATTGAGGAAAAACTACATAAAATATAAATTTTACCAGCAGGCTAATATCTGTCTCTCGGGCAAGCTTTTACTGGATTGCTCAAGAATTCTCAAAATTGGCAAGTCTGGTAACCGTGTCTCTTGAGCACAGCATTCCATATCGGATTTGTGTTCAAGGATACATTCCGAATGTTCGAGGAAAGCTAATAGAAAATAAAACCATATAAATAAAAAAAATCTGCGTTATAAAAACCTTGCAATGCTATAAAATTATGATGACGAAATAGCAAATAATAAAATGGAAAAAATTTATTCGAGATTAGTTAAGAGAATATAATTTAATTTCTTGAACAAGGCAAAGCATTTTCTGATACTTTCGCCTTATCTTTTTATTTATTTATTTTTTATTTATTTATTATTATTTTTTTTTTTTTGAATTAGCGGCCAGATTTTCAAAATCTGCACTTTCCAGTGCAATGCATAATATATTGTATTAAGGAACATAACAATCAGTTTTTAATCTGTAGCTCTGTGTCATTCTTTTCTTCGTCGAATAGAATAATTGAAAGATTTATTATTTATTTCGAAATGACAATACTTGCTTTACTTCATTATGCGAAGTAAAGCAAATATTGTCATTTCGAAAAATTTCGGGTATTATATTTCAACAAAAATATCCATTTTGACCGCGCCTGAATCTATTTTAGCGCTGTTTTTGAGTGATATCTGTACGTACGGACATAATAAAGGACTCTTTTTCGAAAACGGATTGTACAATGGTTTTAAAGTGGATTCAGAAGTGAATTTTTTCGTGACTTACATATGTAAGTATCTTGCATAAAATAAAAAACGAGTAGCCTCAGAACGTTGAAATTTTCTACATAGGACTACTATAACATTTAGTTGTGCGCATCCCTTTTCGGTTGCAATCGGACGAACCAAAAGTAATATATATATATTACTTTAGCAAAAGTAATATACGAATACATACATATCACTCTGTTACCTGGCTCGATGAGCTAAGTTTTTTATTCTTATATGATGGCAAATTCTGCATTTTTTGCTTTAAAATGATTGAATTATGTTGTTCTTGTGTTCCGGTTAAGATTTTTATGCCTTTAGTTAACCTGCATGCACTAGCTGTAGAATTATTAATAATTTAAAAGTTGTTTCAGGGTTGCTAATCCTATACAAAGCCCAAATTTGTTTACGTTTGAAACTCTTTAGTAGAATAGTGAATTAAGTTAGTTTCTGCACCTTCAATGTCTGTCTGCCGAGTAGGACCAAAAGTAAACTTTCAGCCTGCTGGCTGAGTTGTTTGTTTTCGAAGTTGTTGTGTTCGAGTTGTTTGCGTAGAAACTCTAATTTTAATTGCAGTTTTTTTTAAACATTTTAACTGTATTTAATGCTTTATGTTTTTCTGTATTTTAAAATTTTTATGAAGATGTTTTGAGTTTTTATGTATTTTTGCCTTGTCGCGAAGTGAGAACTGAATTAATTGAATGAGAAATATATCTCTAATGAAATTCGAGGAAATACGTTTAAATGAAATGTAGCGAAAAATGTATTTAATTTAATAGACCGTACAAGGAAGCCATGTGTGTCAACATCGGATTTTTTTTTCCTTAAAAAACGAAGTATTACTATTATGCTGAATCAGTTGCAGAAGACCGGACGACTCTTTACTCAACCCATCACATAAGTCGTAGGATATTACATAATGTGGGAAAGAATTGCATTTTACTGTTCGAAAGATTCAAAAGGCAAAATATGAAATAGTTATACATATTTTATAATCTAGTTGTTAAGTTATAAATGTTATTGAGGCATTTTAAGTAATACAAAGGAAATTTTAAAGTGTTCGCCGATTCTCGTGGATGGATATTAAACAAAACAAAAAGTTATCGGAAATTTTCTCAAGGTTTTGAGTTAAAAACTCAGAAATAGCCTTATGTTATCATCATAGACGTTTACTAAACAGTTATATATATTGTACTTAATGCATAATAGTTTTAATACGAATATTTAAAATTCAATTAATGCCATTTGCTTTCTCATGAGATGCTAACTTATCTTAACTTAATCTTACATCATTTAATTCTTGTTATAAAAATAATATAATTAAATGTTAATTAATCCTCAGTTGATGTAAAACTCTCGACTTATTATAGTCTAATAAATAATTTAAAAAATGTAATTAAAATATCATCTTTACTCAGTTTTTCCTAGCTAACAGGTTCAAGACTCACAACCATATATATTGGGTAAATTTATTTTGTTACTTTCCATTTATATGTACTTCATGATAAGGAAATGAAAAACAAAATATTAAAAGAATTAAAAAATGCAGGTAACAGACAATTGTGAATCTAATTCAAACATGCATGAAATAATTTATCAAACTATTGTTTTTGATATGTTCATATAGCAAAAAGTATCTGTTATAGATCGACCTTTTAAAAAACGACAGAACATTGTGTAAAAAAATTTAAACATAACTAAAAATAAATTACTAATGAAATGAAAAACAGAAAATAGCAAGAAAATACAAATATTTAAGGACATATTAAGAGGAATAGTAGGAAGTTTTATTGAAATATCTTCGGGGAGAGCTCTGTTTTGAATGATGATATAAAAAGTACAGAGTAAATAAGTATACAGTTTATGGCACTTTTAATTACTTGCAGTAAATTTTTGCTTCACCCAGTGTCTGTATAAATTGACATGACGTCTGAAACCAAAAGTAACAATGTACAAGAAGGTGTCAAAACGTTTCGAGACTAGTTCTGTAACACGCCAACAAACAAGCTGCTCGCCGACCTTCACAAGCCAGTGCGACAAGAGACATTGTTCTGTGTACATCGGTAGCTCTGCAGCTGGTCCTATTCTTACAACGTGCGACTTCATCTGGCCAGTAGGTTAGAATAACGACAGAACGTGAAATTCTGTGCAGAAATCCGACAGAGAGACAGTTAACATCATTCAGCAAGTGTATAGGGCGATATTGAGTCGTCCGAGGTGTTTTGAGTGGCTTGCGCGCTTGAAGATCGGAAAAACATCACTGGAAAACGACGAGAGATCAGGAAGACATTCAACGAGCACAACACATTAGCAAGCAATCCTCACGTATGATTTGAACATGCGTGATATTGCTGCTAAATTCGTTCCCACTCTCCTGACCTAGAAGCAGAAGGATTACCGCGTCGAAGTCTATTAAGAACTCCGTCAGCGTGCCTTGGATGACCCGTCCTTCACGTTGAAGATCATTACCGGTTTCGAAAATTGGGTGCATGATCGCCTCGTATGTTTTGAAGTTAAATATTCCATTAAGAAAACACATGAATTTTCGAAGCACTCACATTGTGGATCAGAGTGGTAACTCATAGCACATGTACTAGGCCTATAACTGTAGTGTGAATATACAATAAAATGATGATGATCTAAAATGATTTTTGCCTATGAATGAGGTGTTAAAATTGAATTGTATTATTCATTTAGGCAATGCATCACGCGATTTGATTCTTATTATTACCTTAAATATTTTTTTCAGTGTATAAAGTACGTAAGTGAAAAAAATATTGCCAAGCTGCAGGATAAACTTTCGTGTAGGACTTTGTTGAATTTATAAACCACCCCATAGTCTGTAAATTACCAAAGAGATGCTATCGAGAAATTGAAACATTTGTTTTTTACTATCTTTGCAACCTCAAAAACCGTGAAAGAAATCTTGTGTTTTATATCTTGTATTCATGGTAAGCATTAGGATAGTCGGTAAATCGCTAACCATCGTAGTTAATTATAAAAATTAGCCGTGAAGTGCATCGAGAGGAAGTAGTTTAGTTAAATATACATCTTTACATGTCTTAAAATAATGTTTGTATGCTCGAAACGATCATTAGCGCAACAAAGTATTTGTTAAACTATTCGAATTTCAAATCAGATTTGTGGTTATAGCTACAGAATATTTGGTAGTTCCAATAAACGTAATGACATTAAAATTTGTATATATACATCTCAAAATGTAGAGAATACGATTCTAGATTTGCAGTTTATAAAAGAGAAAACATGATACTTTATTGAAGGAAATACGGTGAAAAAAAATCAGAGTAAAATAACAAGAGTTTTGAAATGAAGTGTTACACTTGTTTTCAAGTATTAGAAACGTTAAGAAAAAAATGTGAAATAAAAGTACATAATTTAAAAGCTGGAAGCAACGAAAACGGCAGCTTTATTTGAATAAAAAAAGGGTTGCAATCAAATTCTAAGCTTTGGATGTAACCATAACCACTGAATGCCATATGGCAAGATGATTGACAGCTACAACGGACGTAATCTTAGTCTATCACTTCATAGGGTGACTAATGAAGTTCTTTTATAGGAACAAAATCAAATGTGCGGTTTTGAGAATTTCACTTCCATATAAATTTATACCATGGATTTATATTTTCAGAAGTACCAAGAAAAAGATTAATCCTTTTTAGAAACTCTACGTTTATCTCTTCATTCTGATCTCGCCCACATGTAATGCAAGTATAGTATGAGTAAGTGATTTTGGAGAATATTGTTTTATTTCTTATGAGAAACACTGAAAGAGATGTTGAAATCGGCTGTTGAATATACAGTTCATCGTTTTCAATTTAAAATACATTGAACAGTAATCCTTACACCCCTAACATGTTTACTTAGAAAACATGTCTTACGCCGTACAACAAATTTGTTTCTTTTCTTCAGTACGTATGAATGTCACATTTGACTCCACTGGAATTGTCCGAAACAATTTTTCCCTACCTTCAGAAGCATCCCTTTTTCTTCACGTTAATTAGAATAGGAAGAAATTCAGAAGAAGGCAGTTGACTGTGATCATTTGGTATTCATTTGTTGTAAATTTTAGACTTCTCTTTCTGACTCCAACACTAAAGTCATCTATTTCATTAACTTACTTCCAGTTTCATTACACTCAGAATAAAAACTGGATACACAGAAAAGAAATACTTCGTGATCTTCCTATATTCCATATTTTAACTGATTAGTAACTAAAAACTTTACATTAACACACAATAGATGAGTATATTTCTATGCAAAATTCTTAAATTAAAATTTTTATTTTAAATAAACTTTCATTAACTTGTTTCATCAAAGCCGTTTTAAAACTCCTGCGACCGAGAGGCCCGGCCGAACTGTCTGAAAAAGATTTAATTTTTTTACTCTATGAAAGACCATTACATACAGATAAACATTTCATTACCTTCTTCTAAATAGCCACGACTGTCATAACCGTTACCACACAGCATTAAGAAAGTATATTGAGCCATATCTATGAACAAAGGCACGATTTCACTGTCTTTTTCTTTCAGGCAATTTGATGTTGTGGCATCTGCTGAACAGTTATAGCCATGGATTGCTTGGCTGAAATGAAAATAAGTTACTGTAATTATTCCTTTATTTAGCATCTATCAACTTTACATAATGTGCGAATTTTATAAATTTAGATAGCTCGGAATTTTTCCCATCTCCTCGTACCCAGTCCCATAACACAAAAATAAATGTACAGAATAGAAGTGCTGCAACAAGAAACAGAAAAACAACTGTTACTAAATAACTAATAATGAATAATAGAACCTTGTATACCCTGGATGATATTATGGTTTATGAAATCCAGCTTCTGTTCCTCTGGTCCAAATTTCGGAAAAATCATGAATGTTTGCGAAGGTATAGAGTCGTTGAGATTAAGTGGCATTTAAAACATGTCATTCTAAATCAAAAGCGATTGATAGCAACAGAAAGAATTTACGATATTCTCAGGTTCTAATGCCTGAGATATTCTCTTAAAAACTAGGAAGGTTAAGCAAAGTCACTCTGTCATCATATGTCTAGTGCCTTGTTCTTCAAAACTTTATGTCTAGTGCCTTGTTCTTCAAAACTTTGATCCTAAAAGTAAGTAGAGCTCTCTAGGTGGAAGAAAAGGGTTTTTCAGAGACTTCCTTTCGGCAGGAGAAACCGAATGTTCAGTGTAATGGTTTCGTAATCAGCAATCCTGTCCTAATTAACATATTTTCTATTTGTATAAAATTTATATAATCTACGTCTGTGTTGTAAATAAATGGGAAGATTAATCTGAGTGTACAAAACGCGACACCGGTCGCAATTGGATCGTACATTGTCGCAGTGGACTATCAGAATCGAAACTACACCTCTCAACTCAGAAAAGGTAAGTGATTTACTCTTACTTAATATTTTTAAAGTAACTCTGTAAGGATTTTAAGTTTTACTACCGTTTATTTTATTTTAAATCTTTACTATCTTCCCTTATTCGGCCCATTTTCGGCCAGAATAAGCGCGAATAGATTTAGAGTATACAAATGAGGTTGAAAACTTTAGAAGTATTTAAGACATGGCTTTTAGCCAAGAGAGTAGTAAAAGATTTTCTCGCGGCCTTTACCATGCGTGTGATTTTTGTTGTCTGCCTTTAAGGCCAGAACTTAGTTTTCGCTGATATTTGAAAACGTTCTGTAGTCTTTGCATTCTGCTCACTACACACGTAATAGTAAAGGCCCACTCTTTGCGTTATTAGTCTCTGTAAAACATCTTAGTTCTTGTTTAGTTAGTTTATTTTCTTATTGTCTACGTTCTAGACCAAAAGTATTGGTATTTGTATCCCGAAGTGCGGAAGCACCTGTACGCTGTGAGAATAAAGAGTGCATTTAGCCATCCTTATCTTTTATTTTCTACACACGCACGAACATAGCTTTGAGTAAGCTCCCTGTTCTGACTCAGGACTCCAGTTATGTTTGCAAAATCAACCAGAAGAAACAGTAGTCCTGACAACTCTTACTGTATAGTTACGAAAACTGTATAATGAGATAAACTGCAAGTTACTAAAATAGTTTGAAGTAATTAGCGTTATATACGGAAACTGTATAATGAGATAAAATGCAAGTTACTAAAATAATTTGGAGTAATTAGCGCTGTTTGAAGTAATCAGTGCTGTATTACGAAAACGTAACTAAGTCAGAAAATGTTTTCAGTTAAGAGTCTCAAAAAACAAGATTTATAATTTAAATTAGGAAATAAAGGCTATTTGTTTATTCCTGACTCATCCAATAAACTATGCGAGATGGTCCAAGGGAGATTATAAAGTACTGTCCAATCCTTCATATAAAGTCAAACTCTCTGGTGGGAAAATAAGACATATTTACATGAATAAAATCAGAAAGTATATCGCCAGAGTAAATGCCGTAAGAGTTATCTTCGAAGATAAAGAAGAATTTGGAGAGATTCATCCAACTCCGCAAGCTTTATCTCAAGGAATAAAAATTGTTCTACGGAAATTGCAACTTAAACATTTAAGAGTGATCAACAACAGCAAATTCGACAGCTCATAAGGGAACACGAAAAGTTATTTACAGACAAAGTGAAAATTGCGGAAGTGGGTTGTCACAAAATAAAATTAAAACCCAACAAAAAAAGGAAAAAGCCGAATATTTACCGAATTCCTGAATTAAAAGCCAAGTTGGTGAACAAATTGAAGATATGTTAGATTTTGATTTAATATACTGCTCAAAACAATTAAAGGATATTGCGGTTTTAGGTGGATTCTTTTAGCTGATTGATGCATTGTCGACAGACGTAGTAGGCTATATGAGAATAAATTACACATGTTTGGAAGAAAAAAATGCATTTTATTGCGCATTTGTGTACAAAAGGAAAAAAACACAATTTGTGCATATGAGAAAAAAGAATAAGAAAAGGTGTTTTCTTCAAAGGAAATCATTTTCAGTAGGGGGTATGGTTTCCACGGACGGCCAGCAACGTTGAACACCTTTGAGGCATGGAGTCAATGAGGCTATTAATCACGAGTTGGGGTATTCTGTCCCACTCTTCCAGAAGAGCTCTTTCCAGTTCTTGGAGAGTTTGTGGGGGTGGTTGGCGGCCAGCAACTCGTCTTCCTAAAGCGTCCCAAACGTGCTCTATTGGATTCATGTCTGGAGAACACGCTGGCCATTCCATTCGTACGATTCCTTCCTCGAAAAGGAAATCCTCCACCAGGTTAGCACGATGTGGCCTGCAGTTATCGTCCATTAAAATGAAGTCATCTCCGATTGCTGCAGCGTAAGGGACTACAATAGGTCTGAGGATCTCATCCCTATATCGGCGACCAGTCAGAGGTCCATCTCGAATGATGTAGAGGTCTGTGCGCCCGTCAATGGAGATGCCACCATACACCAACACTCCCCCACCGCCAAATCTGACACTTTCGTGCACGAACGCAGGATTATTCCTACTGCCGCGGTCCCTCCAGACGAAAATACGCCTATTATCAGGATGAACAGAAAAACGGGACTCGTCAGAAAAAAGAACATTGCTCCATTCATTTCTCCTCCAGTTCACATGCTCTGTTGCCCACTCCCTGCGGTCGCGACGATGCCTTGATGTTAGTCTAACACATACCATCGGTCGGCGAGCATACAGACCTACACCATGGAGCCGGTTTCGGACAGTCTGAGTTGAAACCGTCCTACCAGTAGCCGAGCGAAGGTGTTGTTGGAGAAGAGTAGCATTCATATTTCGGTGTCTTCGAGCCGTTAACACTAAATAAACGATCTTCATTGGGCGTTGTTGCCCGTCTACGACCTTGCCCTGGTCTTCGGCCTACACTTCCAGTTTCCAAAAAACGGTTCCAGATCCTGGAAATCACACTTTGTGACACTCCAATGGTTTGCGCTACTTCGGCTTGAGTTTGGCCCCCTTCTAACCTACCAACAACTCTCCAAGCTTCTGAATCGGTTAAATGACTTCGTTGAGACATCGTACTCATCAAAACAAAGCACTCACTGAATGCCGATCATCCTTGTCTTCATTGTCTTTCATTCAGTTGAAAGTCAAATTTCATTCGCTGCCACTGAAGCGACGTTTTTGACGTCGAACTCAAAATTAGCATACTCCACAGTTTGAAAATCAGAAAAATTTGCATTTGTGATTCTCTTCTTCCATTTTCGGCAAAACAAAATTCCCTTATATCTTTATTTTATATAAAACTTACAATATCCTTTAATTGTTTTGAGCAGTGCAGAAGAAAGCAGTGCAGAGATTGCCTATCCTATAGTTTGTGTGAACAAGGAAGACGGAGGGATTCGACTAAGTGTTAATTGTCGTCCAATTAATGTAGTAGCAATTACTGATGATTTTCCCATGCAAAGTGTAGCAGAACTTACACATTCATTAGAACAAACTACTATAATACCAAGACTGGGTTTATTACGAGATCATTGGGATATTACCATGGATTTTGAAAGTCAAGTCATGATTACACTTCATTCAAAACCCATCGACAACAGTACAGACTTAATGTTATGAGTTTTGGCCTGAAAAACGCTGCAGCAACAATTCAAAGGTAAATCAATAAAGCACTCTATTAATACAGAGACTTTGCCGAGCATATATTGAGGACATCGGAGTTTTTTCAAAAGATTGGAAATCACGTATGATTCATTTGGATATGTTACTCGCCAAGTTGGAAGAGCTTTGCCTTACAGTCAATATCAGCAAACTTGATTTTGCAAAACCACAAATCAAATATTTGGATCATGTAATTGGTTCTAGAAAACATCAAAGGAATCCTGAGAAGATTAAAAACAATTTCCGGATAACTATTATCGAGACTATATTTCAAAATATTCTGAATTAGTGCATCCACTTACTGAACTTACAAAGAAGAAGATACCTGAGGAAATTCCATGGAAAGAAGAGCATGACGTAGCTTTTGAGGAACCTGAGAATGCTCTCACTACAGCTCCATCGTTATGTACACCAATTTGGAGGCTACAATTCGTTATAAATTGTGATGCCACTCAAATATGAGTCGCAGCATGTTTATTTCCAAATTTCAATGAACATATTTACCCCATAGCTTATGCAAGTCAGAAATTAACTCGAGCTTAGCAATCGTGGTCTGTCATTGAAAGAGAAACATAGGCTATTGTATGGAGTTTGAAGAAATTTGAAACCTAAATTTTCGAATCTAAAGTTGAACTATCCATTACCTTACTTAAAGAAATGTGCACTGCAATCATCTAGATTAAAGCACTGTGCTTTTGCCTTACAAAAATAGAATATCGACATGAAACACTATTAATGTAATAATAATATAATTAATAACTGAATTAATTATAATAATTGAAAATAATAATTAATAACCTTATAGAGTTAATTATCAGTCTACAAAACTACACTTGTTTTATTTGACAGATGTACTGGAGAATATTATTCAAGAAAAAGGCTTCTTCCAGACCACCGAGAAATGGATCGAGACTGAGTGCATTCCAGTTAACATAAACATAAATTACCTCTGTCGGAGCATTCCATCTTTTGCCGAATACTAACTGCCCTAAAAGTGTTATGTGCAATCACACTGAAATACATACCTGCACAGTTCGTCTAGTTCGTTGTTTTTGGAAGTAAAAGGTAGATGAGTGAGTCTCAGAAACATCTGCAAGTCCTTCAAGCATTCATCCAACAAAATAGTACCACATTTTTCACCTCTAGATTGCGGAGAAGATTCCGGTAGCACAGGACCTGAAAATGTTCAGTTCATATAAAAACAGTATTTTGTTGAATGAAATTTAAATTAATATTTTACAGTTAGGAACGCTAACTAAATGACAGCTTTTAAGGATAATTAGTAGTAAACAAATTATTACGTCAAACTAGAAGTTTGTCGGAATTTACAGATGTATACGAACTGCTGCGTCAGATTTATGTAACATAATTTCGTTCGCCTCAATAATTATATCATTCCCCTCCTTCAGGAAGCAAATTTGAATCCCAAGAAACAATTCGAACCTTTCTCTGTAACAGTGATTGAACAATTAACGTACTTACAATGCATATCAATATAACGCCTAGTCATTGGAAGTATATATAATCTACCCCAGGTTGTGATATCTTACTATGATTGACTCAGCTGCATGAATTTGACTGTACATCGTTCAATTAATATGTTCACAGTTGACAATCATTGATTTTCTGATTAGTTTATTTGAAAATAAAACGCCGCCTGATATGTATCAGTTTAATGATTGCGTTGCATTCATGGAAGACTTTCTGAAGGAAATTCTTCCGCATTTACGTAATTAGGGGAAAATCATCATCATTCTTAAATAGCCATCACTGCCGTAAGAATTGGAATCTGGAACGAACTACCAGTGTTCAAAACCTTTATTCATATATACTCAAAGAAAATGAAGTTTGCTTGCTTCAAACACACAAAAGAATATAATGCATGATTAAATAACGATTAGAAAAGAATGGTATTTCCTCGTGAAGGAATCATTTTTTTCCTGCTCTCATAAAGTAAAAGAATTTTAGAAAACTTCCACGCTGATTGACATGGATCTTAAAGCTCCTTCATAGCAATCTGCAGGTTCCTGTAAGAAACAAATGTTTAATGATGTCTCCGATATACATATCAACAGGATGCACCGTGTTACTATCAATTCAAAATGGGAAGTATTTTCACATATAGACTGTTCCTTAGTTGTCGTAATACATCAAGATTACTATTTACAAGTTGTTTTTCCTTTTTTACTTCCTTGTTAAAGGTTAAAGGAAATATTGCAGCCTCCAAAAATTTCGGGAATCATATTTTAAAGGAAATATCCAGTTTGACCGTTCTTGAATCAATTTCGGAGATATTCGGAGTTGCTTCTGTACATACGGAAAGAATAAATTATTATTCTTTCCAAAACAAAGTGTAAAATGGATTTAAAATGAATCAAAAAATTTTTTTTCGGTGACATCTGTACGTATTACGTATAGATGAATCTTGCAGAACTCAAAATATATATAAACACGCCTGTACAAAATTAACAGAATTTGCGAATTATATCTATTTTTACGAAAAGTATTGAACCAAAGGGACTAATTATGCAAATATTCGAGCCGAATACGTAAGCGTACACTTCGTGTCTGTGGCGTTATGATTCTGAAGGGGATATAAGCGCATGAGAAGTTTTCAGCGATTTGTATTCTCGTGTACACCTTCACATCATTCGCCGTGTTTCTAGCAAGAGGGGTAAACTTTATAAGGTATCAAGTAAAATGGTCAGCCACGAACGCATGAATTACGAAATGAGATGAAGAATTTTCGGTAGATTGGGAGCAGGCTAGTCACAAGCGCAAATGGCTACAGAGCTCAATGTAACGCTCACTGTCGTCTACAGATAGTGGAAACAGTTTCAGGACTCGATTCATATCGGGAAGACCTGGAAAAGGTCGACCAAGATCCAGAACAAGTGTTATTTGGCACTGGTGAGCCGATGCAAGACTGCTACAGCATAACAGATCTCACGTGAAGTATTTGTTGTCACTGGAACCCGAGTTTTACGGTTTCCTATTACTCGAAGGCTTCATGTTCTTGCCGAAGATAACTCAAACTTATTTAATGAAACTTAACTTCAGTAAATGGACTGTAATATTAACAATAACAAATTTATTTTAACAAAACAACATTATTGAATAGTAGCACACGCATGTGCTTATAGCTACCTATGTAACTTAGCTAAGAGGGAGCAACCATATGCTCTTACATCAAGACAATCTGCATAGATACTAATCAGCAAAAAATGTAATGACTTTAGGGTTACACTAAAAGCCAAACTGTGCTTGGCGTAAAACAACGCTGCCAAGCAATGCTCTTTTCAGACACCGAACATCCCGCCCGGCGTTGAAATATTAGTTTCAATACAATAAGTAAAATTTCAAGAAAATAATAAATTTTCATACAATACGAATTATATAATGTAAATTAATGCACAAATTATAATACATGTAATTACAATATGAAAAAAAAACAAATATAATAGATTACAATTCAAACTTTCAAATAAACATAAAAATTTATACATTATTTCTCAATTGGCAGTACAGCAATTTTAGTAACTGCTCGTTTATAAATACCATTTTTGGTTTTGACAGAGACAACTCGCACTCTGCTTTATAAAAATACTCATTAATTTTTTAATTTCTGCATTTGCGCTAACAAAGTTTTTTGCATTGTCACTAAATATTTTTTCTGGTTTACCTCGTCGGGCAAAGAACCTCTTCAGACAAGCAATGAATGCTTCTGCGGTTAAATCATTGACAATCTCTAGATGGATTGCCTTTGTTACCATACAAACAAAAATACAAACATATATTTTATGATAGTTACCCTTGCGTTGCCCTTTGTACTTTATCAAAAATGGGCCGCAATAATCAATAGCACAACAATTAAATGTAAAGTTAATATTAATTCTCTCTTTAGGTAATTCTCCCATTAATTGTTGAGAAATTATTGGTTTTGCCTTAAAGCAAATTATGCAGTTTTGGACGATCTTTCTAGCTATATTCCTGCCATTAATGGGCCAATAAATTTGTCTAATAGAATTTAACAGTGATTGTGGACCATTATGAAAATCTTTTTCATGAAAATAAATAAATATAAGTTCAGTTAACTTATTCTTGGCAGGCAAAATAATGGGATGTCTTTGACTATAACTTAAATTTGAATTCTTTATCCTACCACCTACCCTTATCAGACCTTTTCCATCTAAGAAAGGGTCAAAATATTTTAACTTGCTCCTTGACGTTAGCTGTAGACCTTTCTGCAACAAAGAAATTTCTTCTGCAAAATACCTACCTTGGATATATTTAAGGAGTGTATTCCTTGAGAGCTCCATTTCATCTATGTTAATACTACCTGTTCGTTTATCACTTGGGTTCCTACAATTGTGAACAAATCTGAAAAGTAAACTAAGAATTCGTATTAGCTTCAAGAAATCATTAGTTATTTTTAGGCAGTCATCAAAAAATGAATCAGTTTTTAAAGTCAACAAGGAAGTAGTAACCGGTTTCAGTTCTGAAGAATAAAGCTCATCACTAAGTCCATTTTTATCTTGAAAATTGTCCTTGTTTAAAAAATCAGGACCTTTCCACCACAGCTTGTTAGATCCAAGAGTTGTAGCATCAGATCCTCTGGAGATGATGTCGGCTGGGTTCATTTCTGAAGACACATGTCCCCACTGATAGTTAGAAGTAAGTTGCTGAATTTGTGAGACTCTATTACTCACAAAGGTTTTCAAAAGGTGTGGTGATGTATTAATCCACGCTAAAGCAATGCTTGAATCTGACCAAAGCTTAACGTCATCAATTTTGAGTTTCAAAGCTTCTAAAACCTTTTGCATGAGTTTGGATAGGAGTAGACATGCTGATAGTTCTAATCTAGGAATAGTCATGGTCTTGATTGGTGCTACACGAGATTTACTGCAAAGAAGTTTACTACAATATTCACCAGGGCTTGTAATGCTTTGAAGATATATCACTGCACCAAATGCCTTCTCGGAGGCATCCGCAAATCCTTGTAAAATGAGCATTGAAAAACTCTCTTTTAAGATGCAACGAGGTACTTGAATATTTTCTATACTATGAAGAGTTTTAATGAATAAATTCCATTCATTGGCAATAGGTGGTGGTAACTGTTCCGCCCAATCTAGCTTAAGCAACCAAAGTGCTTGCATGAATATCTTTGCCTTGCTAATAATAGGACCGAGTAGGCCTAAAGGATCATATAATCGCGCTATCTGAGATAAAACATCTCTTTTCGTAACATCAGGCTTTTCATTAACAGTAACTTTATAGTGAAATGTATCCTTCTTATTATTCCACAACATACCTAACGTTTTCACAGATGTATTACTATTGCGATCAAATGAAAAATTCTGTAAATCGGAGTTCTGCGAATCAAAACTAGAACGCCACTTGTGTAGCTTCATTCCTCCTCTTTGGAGCAATTTTGTCAAATCTTGCTGGAGCTTGATGCATTCTTTCAAATTCGAAGATCCCGTAAGGCAGTCGTCTACATAGAAATCTTCCAAGACCACTTTCGATGCTACAGGAAAATAATTTTCTTCATCCTTCGCTAACTGTTGAAGCGTCCTTTGTGCCAAATATGGAGCACATGCTGTGCCATAAGTTACCGTTTTGAGTCTGTATATTTGTACAGGCTTATCTTCATCTTCTTTCCAAAGTATTTTTTGATATTTCGTCTGCGATGGCAATATTTCAATTTGTCGAAACATCTTCTCGATATCGGCAGTAAATGCATAAATGTGTTTTCTAAACCGTATCATGATGGAAAAAAGTTCCTCTTGAATCATTCCACCTTTACATAATATGTCGTTCAATGAACAACCATTAGTAGTTTTGGCACTCGCGTCGAACACGACGCGTAATTTTGTTGTTTTACTATCAGGTTTCAGCACGCCATGATGAGGAAGAAAATATCCTCCTTCAGTTTCAGAATAGTCTTCCATCTTTTCCATATGATTTAATGATTCATATTCCCTTAAAAATGAAACATAAAGTTCTTTCATTACAGAATCATTTGACAAACGTTTCCATAATTGATTCAGTCTTTTTTCAGCGATTTCTTTTGAATCCCCTAATTGTATGTTTTCACCAATATCTGGCTTGAACGGCATTTTAACCACATATCTTCCATTCGCATGTCGGTAAAATGAGTTTTCAAAAAGTTCATTGCAGTAATTTAACTCAGAATTAACAGTAGGTTTAGTTTCATTTACTTCTTCAACTTCCCAAAATGATTTTACTAAGTTATTTAACGAATTAATCTCTGTTGACAAAAAACAATAATTTAAGTCATAATTTTTTACATTTGGAATTCTAATGCTTCCAGAAACTAAAAAGCCGAAGCAGCTGTTTTGAAGAAGTAACTCATTATCTTCTAAACGTATTTTATCTGTTTTTAAAAATTCAAAAAATAATTCCGCTCCTAATAATAGGTCTACCTTTTTTGCCTTGAAAAATTCGTCATCAGCTAACTTTATTCCGTTCGGAATATTTAATTGCGAAATATCAATAGATTTCGATGGCGTCATGTCAGTTATTTTGGGAACAACTAATAACTCTATTTCCCATTCATTTTCTTTTTCTAAGTTCGATAAACGCGTCTTTATTTGAGATTTAACGTTCAAAGTAGTGTTGCCTATTCCAGTAATTGGAATAAATACTCGTTCTTTTTTTATTCCTAATGAGTTCATAACACTAACAGTACAAAAATTAGAAGTCGAAGCAGAGTCAAGCACGGCTCTAAAAGGAATTCGTTCATCATAAACATCGCGAAGATAAACAATCGCTGTATTTATTAACACAAATTTAGACTTATTTGCAGCTGCCATCAAAGTTGTGTGGGTGGGAGAGGGGCAGTCCTCTTTCACATTCACTGACGAAATATTCAAGGTCAACTCTTTTTCCTTCGATGATTGATTTGGTTTTTCGTCACCTTTATGCAACAGCGTATGATGTGTGTCTCTCTTACAGACATAACAACTGAATTTAGCTTTACACTGCGATAATAAGTGCGATGGAGAAAGTTTAATGCATAGTTTATATTCTTTAACAAAATCATACCTCTCAGAAACAGACATGCTCTTAAATTTCGAACAATGATAAATTGGGTGTGATTCTTTACACATAATACATTTTTGTAAAGGGTTTGTTTTAGTTACCAAAGATTTTGAATTTTTAGAGCGACTTAATTGATTTGATACTTTAGTAGCATAGCTTTGCTTAGGAAAACTACTTTTGTTTATTTCTTCAAGAATGCGAATTCTTTCTTCGAGAAATTCTAAAAATTCATCAAGTTTGGGAATTTCATTTGATTTTACGTTTAGTTCAAACGCTTTTCTAGATTCTCTATCTAATTTATGCAATAAAATATTTAATATCAAAACATCAGATAAATTATTTCTATCAAATTCTAATACACTTAAAGATCTCAAACATCTTTTAACATTATCTACTAGTGATCTCAATTGAGAAGGTGAGTCATTTATTTTTTCAAAGTTCAACAAATTATTAATAAAAGCATCAACTACTGCTCTTTTGTTTTCATATCTGCTTTCAAGTGCAGAAAATAGCGACTCAAATGTATCCTGACATGATTCTAACATTTTTGCTTCACCTTTAAGTGATGCTTTCAAATAAAACAGTTTCTCAGTATCATTTAAATCATTGTTATTACCAATCATAGACATAAATTGTACTTTAAAATTCTTAAAATCTTCATATTTACCATAAAATTGAGGAAGAGGTAAATCAGGCAGTTTAAATTTTGATTTAGAAACAGTTTTGTTTTCAAATTTGTCTTTATTATTTGTTTCACAATTAGAAAGAAAAATTCTAAATCTTACTCCGAACTCTTCGACCTTTTCTTCCAATTCTTGTGTAAGGCTTAAATCATCCTTTAAATTAATTTCCTCTGGTAAATTGGTGTATTCCACTATGAGTTGTTTAACCCGAAATTTTAATTCCAATAAAGCATCCAATTTAGTCTTCATAATGACATCATGGTTGAGTTTATTCTCCTCCATTTTATATTCATCAAGGAATTTTATCAAAGTTCCGAGTTTGGCTTTCACTACGCCGCGTTGGCGATTCAATGAAACAATATTAGCAGCCATATTCTTCTCACGCTCGACGTACCAAGCTGTTCTTGCCGAAGATAGCTCAAACTTATTTAATGAAACTTAACTTCAGTAAATGGACTGTAATATTAACAATAACAAATTTATTTTAACAAAACAACATTATTGAATACTAGCACACGCATGTGCTTTAGTTACCTATGTAACTTAGCTAAGAGGGAGCAAACATATGCTCTTACATCAACACAATCTGCGTAGATACTAATCAGCAAAAAATGTAATGACTTTAGGGTTACACTAAAAGCCAAACTGTGCTTGGCGTAAAACAACGCTGCCAAGCAATGCTCTTTTCAGACACCGAACATGAGAAAAGTATGTATGTGAGAAGACCCACTGTTTGCGTCCCGCTCGCTAAGAAAACAAGAGAACGGGTTTAGCATGGTGCAGACAGCATGCGCCAATCACCATACGTTTTACAGATGAGTCGAGATTCAGCCTGGATACTGATTCTAGGCGCACCGCTATCTGGAAAGAGCCTAGAAAACGACACCATCCGTTCCTCATCAGGAAAAAGGATCATTACGGTGGTGGAGGTGAAACAGTTTGGGTAAGCATTATATTGAACGGTCCTACATCCCTGTATGTGTTTGAAAAAGGATCCCTGACTGTTATGAGGTACAGACAGGACATTTTAGAGCCCTAGGTTCGACTTTCCAGGCCGCAGTTAATCCTGCGTTCCTGTTACTAGACGACACAGCTAATCCACATAGAGCTCACCTGAACAAAGATTAACTGGAAAGCGAAGATATTCACCGCGTGAATTGGCCGGCCAGACTGACCTTAACCCTAAAAAGAATGTATGAGATGCTGTGGAGAGGGCGATTTCATTTCGACATAACCCTCCGAGAATCATCCCGGAGTTTAAAACTGCCTGCAAGAATAGGAACGACTACAACAGGGTCTCCTCATCTGCGTCCTGTTTAATGTGGCGTCACGCTGCGCGACCTGTCTGGCTGTGAGAAGGGACCATATCCCATATTAAATTCATTCTCAATTCAATATCACAACGTGGATTTTAGGTATCCTGCACTATGAGCATTACAGATAACCAAGCGTATCTAAAAAGACTTTTGAATAGTATGCTGCGAAAAAAAAAAGCGGGGAGGGGACAGTTCAATATCTCCCGTTCTAATGGGTCGATTGACGAAATTCAAATGGCGTTTTTCATGTCTCGAAAGCACGACTTAGGATATATTTTAGATTTATACATAGCTTTGTTATAACACAGGTATCATGAAACAAAATCAGACTTTTTCTGAAATAACATGCCATTTTTTTCATATTTCTATTCTACGACTCAAATTATGCCTCAATATTAAATGCTGTAAAATGTCGTGCTACATTTACAGAGAAATTAAAAAATTAATCTTGGCGTATTGTTTTCATTTTGAGCCAAGAATAATTCACTTGGCGAATTTCGTTATTTATAGCAACCTGTTACATATCTTAAGTCGCGCTTTCGAGACATGAAAACGCAAGTTCAACTTCTTCAATCAGCATAGTAGAACGGGAAGTATAAAACCGTTCTGTATTCTAATAGCGAAAAATTTCGGGTATCATATTTCAACGAAAATATCCATTTTGACAGCTATCAAAAGCAATTTAACGATGTTTTTGCGTGACATCCGTACGTAAGGACAGAATAATTCCGATGAATGCTTGCTACAAGTTGTTCTCCTTTATATCTTTTTATATAGGGTGGATTTAAAACTTACGAGCCTTATTCTGTTATTCAAAATTACGTTGATTTTAAGGCTCTGCACTTTATCATTTTCAAATAGAAGTCCTTACCACTGAATTACTTCTTTGTAGCATTACAGGAGGATTTAAAAACATAAAACAGATTGTTTAGTAACATCCTCTTGAGTACTCCGGACTTAGCCTTCTTCATTTTCTCATATTAAAAGCATATGGGTAGTTGCTTTTTACTTCCTTCTACGAAGTAAAAAGGAAATATTTTAATCGCGAAAAATTTCAGGTACCTTATTTCAGCGAAAATATCCAATTTGACCGCTATCGAGATGATTTTGAGTGACATCTGTACATAAGGACAGAATAAAGGACTCTTTTTCTTCAAAAAACATTATAAAACTGATTTAAAATTAATTCTGAAAGATATTTTCGTGGCGTCGGTACGTACCTACTTATGTTTATATGTATGTATCTCGCATAACTTAAAAACGAATAGCCTCAGAACTTCGAAATTTTGTATATAGAACTGCTATAACATGTAGATGTGCATCTCCCATTTTGGTTGCAATCAGCCGCCCCAAAAGTCTATAAAAAGATGTATGTATATATATATATATATATATATCCACTCTGTTACTTGGCTCAGTGAGCTCCTTTTCTTTATTCTTATATGCCTGTAAATTGTGCATTTTTTGCTTTAAAAATGATTGAATTATGTTGTTCTTTGATGGCTTTACTTAACCTGCATGCAATAATTGTGAAATTATCAACAATTTAAAAGTTTAAGAGCGGCTAAGCTTAATTTTTGCTTAGCATGGCAGCCACATTTGTTTACATTGGAAACTTAGCAGAATAGTGGATTTGTTCCCAATCCAGAGAAACTAAGCTTCGCAACAATAAGTAAGGTCTTCTTTTATTAGTGCGAATTAAGGTATGCTTAATTCACTCTGGAATTATCATCTAAGCTATTAGATTGTTTTTGCGTAGGAACTGCAATTTTAATTGTAAGAATTGTTTTTTTAATTGTTTTAAATGTAGTTGGTTTTTTATGTTTCTCTATATCTTTTAATTTTTAATGAAAATATTTTGAATTTTTGTGTATTTTTGGCTTGCCGCGAAGTGAGAACCGAATGAGTGGCGCATGTGCATTAGGTAAGCGAGGCTGAAATTGTCTGTGAAAAATTGTTCTTTACGTTTTTCTTAATTTCTTGTATACACATAGTTTTAGATTTATTATAGTATTTGAATAGAATGTGTGATAATTCTTCAGATGATATAATTTCTGTGCAGTTTGAGTTATAAAATGTATGAGATGTAACGCTAGTGAACCTAGCGCCGAAGTGTCGTTATGGTAAATAAATATAGTGAATTTTAAAGAGTGCATTTACTCTATTATGGTTTGCGCACTATCAACGAAGTAGATTTAATTCAAAATTTGTTAACTGTTAATTCAGTACGTTTAAATGAAATGCAGGAAAATTGCGTATAATTTAAGATTCCGTACAAGGAAGTCATGCGGTGTACACATCAGATGTTTTTTCCCACAGTGTACATCTTTTCTCTGATTTAAATGTATATTCATATCTAATTTCCTTAAAATTTTTCCATTAGTTTTTTAGAAATTCGACGTAATGTGCAAATTGTGTTAATTTTGCATACGAGTGTATATTTACCCAATCCCTTACCCGGGCTTTATTTTCGCAGTCTTTGGGGTCGTAGTCATATATTCCCAAATGCAGAAGTGTTTTAAATGATGAAATTGTTCATATTTTGGCAAAATCAACTTTTTGCATAAAATTAATTTTCGACAGATAATGAAATCTGGCTTTTAATGTAGTTACCAGATTACCTATACAAATTCCTATACTTTAATTTGGTAAAGTTTTATACTCTTTATGAAAAAGTAAAATACTGTTCGGAAGTTTATGTTAGATATGTAAAAATTAACCACGATATTTCATTTAAAAATTTGCAGTTTTTGATGCCATTTTCAACTTGCCTTGAGGGATCGGCTAATTAAGCTAAAATAATTCGAGGAAATAAGTTTAAATAAATTTTAAAAAAGTGTGTACAACGTAACAGGCCGTACGAGAAACTCATGTGCTGTCCACATCACATTTTTTAAAAACTTAATAGTACAGACATCTTTGTTTGTTAAGGTAATGTTTAATGGCGTAAATGGACTCTTATTTATGCATTCTAGGTAACTGAGCATGGTACTGATTGTTTGTACAGTATTTTATGATGTACAGTTTGTGATGTTTGTACAGTTTGACTTGATTCAATAGTGTAGATGGAGATAGCTCCGTTAAAAATTATTAATTTATGTCGTTTTCTTAGAATAAAAATTCTAATTAATAAGCTGTTTATTATGTTTTAATTATTTCGTCACGAAGCTTTCCATTGATTTACGTACAAAACTTCCGCAGATACAATTAATAAATATTTGTACTAGTAACAAAGAGGCCAGCTTTAAATTTAATAAAAAAAGTCATTAAAGGACAGTTTCAACAATCGCCAAAATCTGCTCATTAACTTGGTTCTCAATCTCTAATAAATTTTAGGATGAGAATGCCAAAATGGAGCTAGGCATTTTTACCATTAGTCTTGATTTCATTAGTATTTATCGAATACGTGATTTTATACTATTTTGACGTAATATATATTACAAATATTTTATTAATTAAAATATTTACTCTTACATGAAAATTTATATTTCTTACGCCATCGTCATCTGCTGAACTGAACCCTTTCAAAATTCTTCGATTTGATTTGAAGAAATTTTGCAATTGCAACTCTTACGGATCAATATGTGAGAATGTGTAAATAATTATATTAACCACCTACCTCGAACACTAACAGTATGTAGCAGTAAAATTAGTTTTCTCTAAAACGCATATTCTTAATAAAACCAGCGTCAAGAAAGAGCAACATCAAGAAAGAGTTTCAAAAGATGAATGCAAATGGAAAAGGCATATATTTAAAATTTATAATCAAAAAGATGTCCAACCTGGACCCAGAACCGCATAATCAGGAAAACCTCCTTTTTGACTATTTCCTATTGCCTGGCTATGTAGAAAACCTAAAATTAAACAAAACAAAAAAAAATTTATTTCCAAATTTAGATATTTATTTAGTTTAACAGATTTTCAAAATGTTTTATTTTATTGATTTATTTTCCATATTTTTATCTACTACGAAACAGAGTAGAAAATAACTAAGCTGTTCTTTATATCCCCACAGAATGAACCATAAAAATTTTCCTTAATTTCGCAAACTGTCACCATGTTCACATTGTTTTAAACGAAATATGATTGTAGGGATTTATATTTATTTTAAATAACCAGTTACATTTAATTTAAAGCTCTTTCCTATAAGCCTCCATTTCCCTAAGTGTCAGTGCCAGAATATTTAAATTTGGTAGCGCCTGTAAGGAATGCAAATTCTACAAGTAAGAGAATAAGTTTAAATATCGAGTTCTAGAAGGGAAAATTAGAGGGTTTGAGAAAACTCTGTGCGTGTTTGTAACGCAAACTCCGGCTTAGCATTTATTGCTGGTTAGACGTGGCTTAACAGCTATTATGTTGCTGCCACTAGACTCATCTACGCGCTGTAGGATACTGGATTGTATGAGCCCTGTAGTTTAATTCTACTACTCGTTAATATCTTCAATTTTTGAGTTCGGATTCTACTGTCTCAGTTATCGCCCAAGCTGAGGCGTAGTATGTTAGCTTCGAATTGACGCATTGTAAATAATTTAAAGAGTTTAATGAAGGGTAGTTTTAACCCTTCTTGTGTGATTTCACACAAGAGTTAGACAGTAGAACTCTACATGATCATTAAAAATTTACCAGCAAAAAAATGTCTTAAAAGTGTAGTGGATTTAGATAGTATATAAAGAATTCCGATTGTAGTAGATTTAAGATATGTTCCTTTTGATATAGTATTGTAGAGACATTAGGCTATCTGGAAGCAGGAGTCGTGAAAAATGAGCAATGGCCTTGCCGGGACTCGAACCACGGACCTCTCGAATACGCGTTGAGCGTGCTTACCACTATACCATGAAGGCATGCTAACAAGGAGGGAGAACTACCTTATATACTCCTTTTTTAAAGGGCGACTGGGGATTAGAAGACCCAATCGTCAAATCCTGGTGGTGTAGAATCATGATCCACCAACTGTTTTAGTTGCGGCGGCACTGTAGAGACATTTGGTTATTTGGAAGCAGGAGCCATGAAAAAGTAGCAGTGCTCTCGCCGGGACTGAAACCCCGGACTCTCGAATACGCGCCGAGCGTGCTGACCACTGCACCACGAAGGCATGCAAACAAGGTGGGAGAAATACCTTACAGTAGAGTAGAATACATATCGTATTGTATGCGTTAAATTTAATCAAATAATGAAGTGAATAAAAAGCAAAATAAGCACAGTTGCCAGGAGCCTTCTCAACTGAATAAAACAATCTGCTTGATTCGAGGATGCCTACGTAGAGGTAGTTTTAGAGGAAACTAACTTAATATTTACGTTATGCGTAGAAAGAACCACAAAAATGCCCTGTAGTCACGCCTTTTATTAGGCTTCGAATTCTAAAAATACCAGTGTTCAGTAGCCTTATTTCTTGGAGACTGGCAGAGAATATTCTTCTCGGTACTTTCTATCGTTAAAATATTATACACTATCTGTGAGAAAATTGATTTTATTTATAACATTCCCGCAAGTAAAGTCTCCCTCAAAAAATATTATACAAAACTCAGAAGGCAATTTACATAACTAGAACAAAACTTGAATAGAGCTCAATACAACAATCATGTCAGCAATGATGACAATGTGTAGGCAACAATTCAACAAGTTCAGACGCGTACTTCTATTCACACATCGTTATGGGCGCATTCTGCACCCCACATTTTTGGAAGTTTATTAATATGTTTATTAATTAGTAATTTTAAGATAAAGATGATACAGAGAAGTGAGCCGCTACGTCTTAGATAGAAATAAGCACGCGAGAGTGTGCGACACGTTCAGATGAAAGCCTGGACGTGTGCCAAATACTTTTGGTTCTCAAAAAGGTTTGATTTCAATTAAAACCTTATTTAGTGATACCTAAAATATATCTGCATTTTAGCGTTACGCAAGATCATATGATACAGATAAATTTGAAATAATGCAGGTTAGACTGATATATTATAATCAGTTACTATTTTTAGAACAGAAATGGGAAACATTCAAAACAAAATGAAAATAAGAGTGGCTATAGCCAGTTAAAATCAGATGTTTGCTTTATAAATTTTTAACTTATATATCCACCTTCGAAGAGGAAAAGGCTTGGACATAAGAAAGCCTGTTAGGAAAAGCTTTAAAGCGTTAACACGTGAAGATTAACATTCTGTGCAATATATACAGTTGAACAGCAAAGAAAAACATTTTTTCTCAAAGGCATAGGTTTCACTATACCCCGCCATTTTATTCATTATTTCTCACATATATTAAACATACAAAATCACACATAAAAATGTAAATTAGAAGTAACACATAAATATATCATTAAATAATATATGAAATAAATTAATAGTCCCATTTAGAAGTTTGTCAGTTCTTTTTCTGTCAAAATATCAGTTAGTTTTCTCTCCAGATATCATAAAAACGGTCGAAAGTATGGAGACCAAAATTTTCAGAGACATAATTGTAAAAGATCACAATTCTCGGAAATCCTTCCTTGAATAGCAGAATGTGATTTTTGCAGGCCTTCTCCAATTCTTTTGTAAAACTGTCGTATTGAATACCAAACCTAAAATTTTCGTTTACATATTCATTAAATTATGTTGAACACAATAACTTATTCATCATAAAACAATACATTTTTCTTACTGTAAAGCAGTGTAAAATGGATTTTAGAACCTAATAAATATAGAAAAGTAATAAAACTACGGCAACAAAATAAACTGTGATAGAAATTGGCAAGTCCTCTACAAACCAAGCAGCGTAAGCACTTGTTGATGCCTGTGGAATGATTATATACAGCAGAAACTAAAAATCTTCCTTCCTTTAGACTTATTATTTTTTTATTTTTGATGTAATGATGTAGGAATGTTGAATGTATGAACGTTGACCCATAATTTTGAACAACAAACTTTGCAGCTGATTCAGTTTTAATAAGAGTGGCAGGTTTAATATTCATTTTTATTTTAATTAATACTTGCCGCCCAAATAGTTTAGTACACTAATCGTGCCTATTCCAGAAGATTTACATTTTTGTTATCGTTGCGATTAAGCAAAGAACAGCGCAGTACCAATCTAGACAGCTGAGAATCAGAAACGATGTGTAATGCGTCCAGGATGAAATTTTAATTCAGAGTGAGTTAGTTTTGATTTCAATTTAGATAATTAATAAAGTTATAAAATCTTTATTGGCTGAAGGTATATGTAAGTTATTTTTGTCAGGGCGTTATGTAGAAGTCATACCTAGATGTGAGGCAACTCAGAAATGCTTATCATAACCAATTACAACTTTCAGAATAGAAAGAAAAAATTAAAATAAATTAAAATGAAAAGTTAAGGGGTTATTGTAAATTTAAGTTAGAATTTTGCTTTTTAGGTTTTTTTGTCTTGCATAAACATATATATATATATATATATATATATATACAGAGAGAGAGCTATATATATAAAAACTAACATAATTTCTTTGTTTCCAAAGATAGCTTTTCGTGACTTCCTCTTCGCCAATTAATTCTGTTTCACTCATCTTGTCATTTTAAACAAAAGCTTTCAATGGTAGTCACCCTCATGTTTTAATTCCATTTCACGTGTGCTCTTTCAAACAAATACCCTTGAGATAGTGGACAGTGTCACACTTAAGTATCTTGCACTCGAAACAGAAACACGATTCCAGCATCAAAGCGTAAGTCGTAAAATCAACGCCAAATCCTTTGTATGGGAAACAAGTGAAGATTTGCCACAATACCATGATTAAAATATACTGCTGTCGTGATTTCATCTCTTCTATAATCACCCTTCTTACAATGATTTACCCATTGTATGTTGATTTTGGTTGTCGCACAGATGAAGAAGCGGTGCAGTTGCTGAATTTCACATTTGCATAATGTGCTATCAAATTCTCTGGAATAAGGACTTTGAAATATAGTGAAAACAGTGTCAACGTTGAGGATCATAGCTGTAACAGTGCTAAGCATGATGAATTATTAATTGAAAATGAAACTGGCCAGAATTTTTGCAAATGCTTTTATCATAAAATATTTACATAAAAATGGCAAAAACAAGAATATTTTATGTAGGTAAAGATTTGAAGTGTTTTATTTTAACTTATTATTACAAATTTTAATGTTTGTGACATAAACATATATTTAATAAACTATCAAATGGCAACAACACGTCATTTATTAAACATTTAAAACACACAGTTACATTCATGCACGCTATCAAAAGGTCTGGAGGCTACACTTAGCTGTTAACATATTGATTACTACAAATAACACACTTATAATTATTGAGAATTATTAGATTAGGAAACCATAGTATTGCAGTTTAAGTATTCATAAAGTTCTATGTAAAGAGCTAAAAAGTTCAATTAAAGAGGAAAATTTGAATTTTTATCTAACTCCAAGTTATATCACCATTTACAAATGGAGAGGAAAGCAAAAAGGAGCTCAAGCGACACATATTCCTGCTTCACATAATACCGTATACTGTAAATTTCGTCTTAGTAATGCATTTCACTCGTAGTCCTACGAGGCTTCTGAGCTTCTATTTATACCGCCGCCAAAGATCAGGGAAATTAAGTCAAAGGAAACAGGTTAGCAAAATGTTTGAAAAATCAATCCTAAGATCACTAAAATATAACCTATAAATATAACCTCAAACACTGCAAATTCGCCAAGCTGGCGACCAATATTTATTCTCCGACACGCAACAGAACTCACGATATACATCACCCTTTCTTCTTGAGTTATTTACAGTTCTAACGACTAATACGTTTTAAGTGCTATAAAATAATAAACTAGATAAAATAAAGAGCACGCAAACTAAAAATAAAAAATACAGAATAAAAGGAATAAAAATAGGAGAGAAACGAATAATTGTTTATAATAATTTAAGAAAAATCATTGTAGAAAATATTAAAAAATGAACATAAAATAACATCACAGGTATTCACATTACAGTGACTTTTGCTGTTTAACACTCTGTTAGTGGATTTGTTCTTCATGGCCACTATGTGAAAATACTTTAATAATTGATTTTTCGGTACTTAAGTATTAACGCAACTATCTTGGCGCGATCTGGGGACTTTTTACTGATGAAAAGGTAAAAGTTATTTGTCGAGTGCCAGGTGTGGGTTTCCATGCCTTTTGTTTAGAAAGATTCCCAAACTATCAATATTTATCGTATATTAATAAACATCATCAATACAAGAGAAGAAAACACCCTTTAGCAATTTGAATTCTTAAATAAGGATTATGTGATACATTTAAAAAATAAAACACGTAACATTCTTCGTCAACTCTTTCTGCAATTTTTTTCGTTATTCTTCTCCCGAAATACACAGCGATATGTTTCCACTCTTGGAGGGGGGGAAGAAAGAAAGAACACCATCAAAATTGCAAAGACTCGGCTTCGTGTAATCCTCCACAACAGCCGCTATCTAGAAAAATCATTTCATCATTGTTCTCTTTAGAAAATTCTCAGAAAACTTCTGTGTTCCTGCAGAAAATTTAAAGCAGTTTCTTTCATTTCTGACAAATTCCACAATTTCATATTTTAAAACTAGGGCAAAAAAATCATGATTTGTTTATAAAAATCGTTGGGATTTAGAATACAACAAAAACAACAAAAATGGCTGTGTTGCTTGACAGAAGGATGAGCATGATTGCCGGAAGAATGGTTATGCAAATGGTTGCCAGAGGTTGGCACATTCGGAAAATCTGGCGACTTCTATTAAGGTGGCTGCGTTAATACAAATGTACCGATATTTCTAACTGTTAACTGTTTAAATGTTCCTCTTATGGCAGTTTGTTAATGAATGGCAATAAGAGGATAATATAAGAGGTCTTTAGTGTTTATCATCAGCGAATGTGTTAAGAATATGCATCAATACGCAGATGTTTAAATATTAATAGCAACGACAATATGTAATGCTCATATTAATACTGCTGATACATAAGGAAGAAAAATATAAAGTAATATATAATAATCGAATACAGATATAAAAGTTCCAAGGTATCATCAAAGTACTGAATGCATTTCATCACATATTATTTTGGGGCAAATAGCTTACTATTTTGAGACAGTTATAATGTGTCCACAAAATGTAACAATATATTCATAAAAATGTAAATTTTATATATGATTCATTTTTAATATTTAGAATCATGACTCAAATAAATCTGAAATGAAACTGTATTGAGGAAAATTGGAAAGAGAAATAGTGACGTCATAATGATCCAATTTGATTTTAAAATTTTGATATCTAAATATTCTTAGTTCCCGCCAACGTCCCCGCTGTACGATCGTTGAATAGTGTAAATTCAGTATTGTTTAAATTCCAGAAAATAGATTGGCTGCTTAGGATGTTTTGTGGTTCTTCACATGTAACGTAAATAACCGTGCAGGCTCCCTTACAACATCTTTCAGAAAGCATCTGTTCCCTTAGAAAGCTAGTCGTTAAATAAATAGAGACGTGTACTTTTTCCGACCTGAAGTAGTTTTAGTAGTTTTCCTTTCAAGTAAAGGTAGTAGTGCAATCGAGAGAAATTTTTCATCACATCATATTTGAATGGAAGTATCCAATTTAAATGTTAGAGTTTCCATTTGGACAATTTTTTGCATGATGTCTGTGCGTACGGATAACATAAAGGACTCTCTTATGTTTGTAATTTTTGGTCGTATTTCGAATTACAGAAGTGTTTTAAATGACAAAAATATAGATATTTTGTCAAATTAGAAAATAAAAAAAAAATTAGAAACATAGTTAAATTAGAAAAAATAATATAAAATCCGAAAGCCTTCCAATTTTGTATTAACGCCCAAAGGGGCGTTTTTTCCATTTACATACAACATACATATACACGTTTCGAGAGCATTTGGTTTAATGTTCCTTTGGGCTAAAATTATTTAAAAACAGCCATCTTTAGAAATTCTGATAGACAGTCTAGCGCGCTGGGAATAAATATTTTTTTCGTACAGAGTTTCTATTGCTCGCTTTGAAATCTTCAAGTTTGTTAATCAAAAATTCGTTAAAGTTTTACAAAATATGAAACAGATAATAAAACAAATTTGAAATTCGAAATTCTGGGGTCCAGATGTACATGTTCGGGTGGAGAATTACGTTATTCAAAATTGGATTGCTCTTGTTACCGTCGATTTTTTCACAATGCGGAAAACATACACACATTCATGCAGATTCTTCATTATTTAATTTCTTTAAATATAATACAGGCCGATAATAGTTGGTGGCAACAATTTAAAAAGGTGATTCGCCATTTATAGTGAAACACCACGAAATGCAGTTTTGAGACATCTGGGTTAAAAATAAATTTTCGATAAATAATGAAATCTAACATTTAATGCTATCTGCCAGTTACTATTATATTCGGGAAAGTTTTATACTCAATATGAAAAAAATAAAATTTTCAGAAGTTAAGCAAAATTTGGCCAGGATATTTAATGTCAAAATTGGCAGTTTTTGAATTCATTTTCAACTTGCCTTGAGAGATCGGTTAAGTTAGAATAATTCGAGGAAATAAGTTTAAATGAGGAGCAGCAAAAATGCATAAAACTGAATAGGTTGTGAAAGGAAGTCATGTAGCGTCCATACATATTTTTTCTTTCTTACAGAGAAGAGGAAAGGAATAAAAAATAGGAATGCTAAATTAAATGCTAATAGTCTTAGCTGCATACAACCTAGAAAGCATGCATAATTGAGCTCACATACTACTGATTCATATTTGACAGCATGTATAATTTAATATTTAAACGCGAATTTTTGTGATTACATTAGTAAATTACCTATGTTTCATAAGCCCGTATGTACAGTGGCCGCTGTGCTTCTTTTACCTAAAAACCATATAAGGTTAAATATTTATTTACGCGTTTCTCCTGTATTCTCTTCACTATTTTTAATAAAAAGTTTGATAAAAATTTATTTAAAATTCAAACTTTAATATGATAAGGAACAAACTACTAATTGAAACTTTCTTCTTAGAAGATCTTAGATTAAATTTAAATTTGAGCAAAATGTTTATAGCTTAAAAACATACTACATTTAATTTAAAAGTAAAAGAGAAACATAAAATTAGTAACACAACATCCTTGAGTTTGGCGTAGATTTAAGTCAAGATCGCAATTGATTTCGAAGGCAAACTGGTACAGGTCCCTCTCCATCAGGAGCAATGTCTTGCAGATTTCTTTGCTCCTGAGGTAGAGAAACCTGTACCTGTTTGCCCTCTAAATAGATTGAAATTTTGACATAAATCTAAACCGTACTCAAGGATGTTGTGTTACTAATTTTATATTTGAATTATTTCCTAAATTAGAACACCATCCTGAACCCGACCTCAAGACATATTTACAAATAACCATATTCTAAAAATTGACGGGAGCAAATAATTTAGTGGTTATGAACCTAAAGGAAAGAAAACCTTCATAAAGGACTTTTTCAAGAGAAAGTTAGGATTGGATTACCACACTTATATATTAGTATTCTGGGTCATATTTGAAGAAAATGGCTTTTCTTTTTCAATTAGGATGGCGTAAGTGAGTTCATTTAGGTTTTTGGCTTTATTTTGATAACGCTATTAGAAAAACGTATGAATATTTCTTTTATAAAACTCACTTAACAATAAATTTTTGATAAGTTACATATCAAAGTACATTGCTTTCAAAATGAAGCATTTGCATCATTTCAACTCTTCAGTCCTAAAAAATTTGCCTCATATTTTAATAACAAGACTCTTTGTGAACTATTCCTTTTGTCATATTTACTTTTACTTATTGATGATCGTTTGTTAGTATCATGCTGCAGTGAAAATGATAATTTAGTATCTGTCTCTGCCAGCTAGGACAAAAACAAGTATCAGAATGTAGCTAAATCTTTTTAAGCTATTGTGTAATACAGGAAAAACTATTGTTCTTTAACAAATGTTGTAGAAACATCCTTATACCTTCAGCGAAGATAAAAAGAACTTCACATATGACAAGATTTATAAGGCAGACTATATTCATTTTTATTGAAATGGCAGAGATAACCTAGATTTGGAGAATTTATGAGATATTATGTATAAACAATATATTTAAATTTAGCTCCCTTCGTTCTGACATTTTAACAATAATTTGTCAATCATGTTATTTGGAACAGAACCAATATGGAGGACTGCAAAGAATTATAGCGTGCCTTCCACGTATCTTGAGCTAACAAGCCGTCAATAAAACCAAACCGCTGAACAACAGTAGTTTGTTCCGATTTCAAAACCCAACGAAAGAGGTGGCTGCAAAGGCGTTTTCGTGGTTTCGCTATGTGTAAAGTGAACACGAATCAGTGTCCTTCGGAAAATCCTCCACGAAGGCATCCGCATGGACATATAGTATAGTTTGCTTTTCCATAACCAATAAATCTATTCCTAATCCCGTTCATGTCCTTGTAGTAATGAGCACATTTAGCTTAATTCCCAGCGAGGACACTGCTGACGTTTCTCAAACTGAAAACTTATAATTTCTACAAAATGAGCTACTAGTCTTCCGCGCCTTTGTCATTCGGCCTTCAGTGAATCACAATATACGAAGCGTTATTTTTTATATGAGCATGTATTTATTATTAGATTTCATAAATAAATTTTAGACAGCATTTACATGATTATGTAAAGAATGAACTTTTATTTGGAGATCGAGATTTAAATTATGTTGTTAAATTTTTACCTGATTCGTAAGATAAAATTACGAGAAAACTGTTTATTATCTGTATCGTCTTCTATTTAAAATATTCAATTGAATAAAATCATTTGCCACTTTCTTAATCTTCAAAATTTCTGTCTGAAATTAATTTAAATGGTACATTTGCTATGTCTAAAAATAAATTAATTTTCATAAATTAATTCTAGCTTTCTAGCTTTATCAAACTTTTCATTTTTTTATTCTTAATATTCTTTAATTCTTATTCTGAATTCAAATAATTATCTTATTCTTTCCAATACTCGTTTAGATGAGATAGGTTTTGCATAAATGTGTTCAACAAACCACAGTTATTATTCTCGAATCTTGCGAATGTATTGAATTTTAGGTCTCCTTCTTCAATTTTATTTCTAAACTTTCACAGTCTTCAAACTAATTCATTTAGAGAAAAATATAATTCTTTGAATAGTGTATGTATAAATTTTGACGTCAGTTCCCTAGTTGTTTACGAATACCAAGAATTATAAAATATATTTATGAACAGCTTTATCATACAAATTACGAACAATTATATTGTTTATGAATACTACTCTTTTTACCTTGACAAACAGTATATTGCTGTAACATAATAAAATAAGGTAAATAAATAAATTATATAACTATCAAGATGTTCATATGTTGTCTTTAAATAGTAGGGCACCATTGATAAATGATGGGTAAATTATGGACTTAAGCTGCGTTCAATGGTAACAGCTCCGGAGTATGCAATCTACTTGATCAGTGGATAATTATTATAGCGACGTTTAATTACAATGGACTTCAGAGTTGATAGTTTGCTTGGCCGTGTGGAAGATTTGTATCATAATAGTGTAGTGCAAAGTAAGGTAATACGGTACTGGGAGAGTAAAATACAGGGTGCGGCAGCTTCATAACGTAATTTGACTTGCGTAGTACAATGACGTGCTGCATGAATGCGCGCCAGCTCGTGCCGCATTCGTGTAATAATGAACTGCCATTTCGAGTGTGACAGTGATATGAATCAGTGGAGTGCACAGTATCGTGCCTTTGCTGTTGAAAATTATTTCAGGTATAACTACACTGTTATTGCTACTCAGCGTCTATTCCGGCAACATTTCAACTTGGGACGTCATGGGAAAGTGCCAGATGGACGGATCATTGTGAGATGGGTAAGCGCATTTCGAACCACAGGTTATGTTTGCAATGGCAAACCTGGAAGAAGTGAAAGAATTGTGCGGACACCAGAAGCCGTGGAAAATGTTCGTGCTGCAATATTGCGTACCTCAAAAAGATCTGTTCGCGGTCATTCGCAAACTTTGCATATGTTCAGGAGAATATTGCACGAAGATCTCCATTTTCACCCATGACCGCCTTGCTCAGCTGATCTTTCATGTGCAGACTTTTTCCTTTGGGGCCACCTGAAGTAAGAAGTTTTTCGAACGCATTGTGCCACCATTCCTGAATTGAAGGATCGCATCAGAACTGCCGTCGGCAATATCCCGCGGAATACGTTACGCCGAGTTATGGCAAGCTTCCAGCGCCGTTTAGATGAATGTGTTGTGCAGAGGGGTCATCATTTGACAGGCATCATATTCAAAACGTAATCCACGCAATGGACAATGACTTACACATTAGTAAATGGCATACTTTTAACTATAAATTGACATAAGAGGTAATAAATAAATCACAGTCAATGCCCTATAATGTGTTTTTAATATCCTACTATGAACGCTGCCACACCCAGTACGGTAAACATTTCTGACGCCAAAACCTTTACTCGTAGGAAGCAACAGGAGAATCTCCTGCCAGAAGCATGATAAAAGAGAGAAATCTAATGTAGAGATATGAGAAATAAAAATTTAAATATTAGTAATGAATACAAAAAATGGCACATTGAACAGAACTGACAGCACATGACTGAAGAAAAAGTAGAAAGCTATCACAATGTTTGATGAAATTACAAGCTTAAAATTCCACAAAAACACATTATAATTTTTTTAGAATTATAATTATAAACTATAGTTCTGAAGTCATATGGCTTATAACGCGTCTAAAGATAAATTTTCTTTAAAAATCTAAATCTAAGTAATAAATAAATCTAAGTCTTCTTTTGATGACAGATTTACGTTATAAACAACTTTTGGAATTTTTTCTTTGCCCAGTACTCAGTTATAACTAACTTCTCACCTTCCCATCCTTATTTTATACTTCCATTTCAAGTGGAAAGTTAAAAATAAATTTCTTTTTCTTATGTGCGGGATTTGAACTACTCATAAGAAGAATTCCAACAATTGCACGTGTCTGAGGTGTCCTGCATCTCAGAATCAGTGTAAACTGTGAAAGAAGCTAGCAAAAGTATTTTAGTGTTCAGAAATTGGTTTATTTTATTTCTGTAATACGGGATGTTTCAAAAGGATCGTGCAAATAAATATTTCGAGTGACCTTCTCAGTTTAAGAGAACCCATCAGCGTCCTAATGGTTCCTTACTTGATTGGCTAATTAACTGAGGTAAGCAAGTGAAAGCTCTCTACTTATAAGGAAAATATGTGTATTTATTATGATGCTGTAAGAACAAATACAGCTCTTACAGCTGTATATACAGCTCTATTTACTCGGCACATGAATAAAACCACGAAAATTTAATGCGCCTAATTCGTTCGTAAGGATTAAAGCCAGGCCAGATTACAGAATTCAACGGTCTTATTCCATCGATCAAAGGTGAACAACGACGGAATTGATCGAGGTCAAGAAACAAACAAAAAATAGGCTTTTACTAGCGGTGACGCCACTCACAGATATCGGAGAAAGAAGCCAAAAGGAGTGGTCGCTTTTGAGCAGATTAAGAATCAATGATATCACGCAAGAACAAACATTGTGGTACAGTAACCTTGGAACTAATATGATTGCTCAGTACTGTTAGCCTAACAGTGGAAAGTTACTCTAGTTTCAGATTAGGAGTCAATGATATCACGCAAGAGCAAACCTTGTGGTACAGTAACCTCGGAATTAATATGATTGTTCAGTACTGTTAGCCTAACAGTGGTTACTCTAGTTTCTTCTCGTGAACAAAGTGGCAACCTGTGGTTTTCCTTAGGAGAAACATCAGTACAAGAGAATCTCCCTTGGAAATTCTACTGAAAGTCTTTCTCCACAATACCCTATAAGATATTTTATCTCCTCTTTTCACATGCCATCCTGGTGTAACTGGAAGCACACTCGACGTGTATTCGAGAGGTCCAAATTTCGAGTCGAGGGGAGGATATTGCGCATTTTTCACGTCTCCAGCATCAAAAACCCTAAAGGCTCTGCAAGTGGAGCCCGAACTAAAAGGTAGAGAATGATAATTCATCACCATCAGGATTTGGCGATTGGCCCTCTCATCCCCAGTCGACCTTTTAAAGGAGGAGTATATATGGCATTTTCCCTTTCCTTTCCGCATGCTCTGATGGTGTAACTAGTACACTCGACACGTATTCGAAAGGTCCGGAGTTCGAGTTCCGACAAGGGCACTGCATATTTTTCACTTCTCTTGCTTCAAAATAGCCTAATGTCTCTACAACCCCTTGCGCATTCTTTCTGATAACCAACAGATCAACATACCAGTCAACGAGGAATGAATCAAATGAAGCTAAGTTTCAGATTGGAGCAATTTTATTTTAGTGAAATTTTCTAGTGCACCAAACTTAAATTCTTGTGCTTTTCATTAAAAATAAGTAAGATAAAAAAACAAAGAAAGTAATGTAAACTTTAAATTGCAGTGTAATACCTCGGAGAAGAATTTATCAATAAAAAATTTAAATAAATAAACTAAATACAGAAAAATTAAAATAAATGAAAATCGTAAGATTTTATTCGTAATAAAATAATATCGTCTGTTTCCAGTCTCATAAAACTAAAACTTTACTGTTGAATAACATTAAAATTCAATCCTAAACGAATCTCAGTTTTAGAAGCTTTGTTTCTGCATATCTCTTTTGGACATAAAATAGTACAAACAGAATTTCTCAAAAAATTATCATTTGAACAAAGTTTAAAAAAGAATAGAGTACTTTTTAAAATTTTTCTATCTATATGCGGCTACAAAACTTTATCAGAACCATTAGATTTTGTCCTGAATGCACACGATACTATACGCCAGAAATAAAGTTACAAATTTTGTAGTCGACCTCTAAGGTTTTATAAATTTACTTTCTTTGTAATATTCATAACAGAAAAAAAAAACGATTGTTACAAAAATAATCTTTTGCGAATGCTAAAAGTCGATCTTATTATGACCCGTAAATTGACGGTGTTCTATTCATCGGAAAGTGTTTTTTTTTCTTGTAAGGACAGTTTTGGAATTCATATAACGGATTTTCTTCTGAGAGGCCTTTCACTACATAATGCGCAACTTAGGTCCTGAAACTTTTTTAATGGACACGTTGTATTTCACCATTGAAATTTGTGTTAAACGGAATAATTTATCTTTGCCTAAATTAAAAATACAGCTGACTCACTTTTGTCGTGAAACAGGTGCGTATCATTTTCTTCAAAATAATGACTCGGCTGTATCTTTTAACAACAGTCAGAGCTCCAGGTTGATTCCTCGTGTTATGTTGAATTTAATGAAAATCTGGGTTAGATCAGAATAATAATATCTCAAAACTTTGAGCAGTCGTTAATTTTATATTCCTATTATTTGTTCCTTAAATCTGAAATTCTTTAACAAATATAAAACATTTAGTTTTATTTCTGATACCTACCGGTTTGTTCCAATAGGGCAAAAATAAAAGTTTAATTTCAGTAAATGTTATGCTTAAGTGCGCAATTAAATTAAACTTTATTACATTTTGAGCAAGTATTCCTATAAATTGAAAATGAATTACTATAAAAATTGGGAATTTGTATTCGGAAGACCTTTTCCAATATTGAGTGTTAAGAGTTTAATTTTGTCTTTTCTTAGAAACAGCCACCTTCTAGAATGATTTAGTGAGAATACTTATTATGTAAAAAGTCAGGAATGAAGAAAGTTTCAATTTTACTTTATTTATATGGCAAAAGCAGCAAAAACTATGAATAAAATTTTTGTAATTAATATTTATAATTATATTGAGCTACATTATATACCATTTATTAGCTGTAGCAATAAGACCTAAATAACGGAACAGCTTGTTTGGTTTATTTGATAATGGCAAAGCTATCAATGGATGTCTGCTTAAGAAGAGGGATGCCTTTGTGGAGGACTTTCTAAGGAAACTGGTTCATATACAGGTTAATCATGGGGAAAACCATGAAAACGCCCATGCAGCTAAAACGTTCGTTGAGATTCGAAACCTAGACTGAACTACCAGCGTCTTTACCGCTCGGCCGCTGAACTAGCGGAGAGCAGAGGATTGTAAATCATGGATTTCATTAGTCATTGGCTCTGCTGTTTACACCTTTTAATACTTCAGTATTCTATAATATATTTCTCGGGAGTCAAAGCGCTTAAAAAATTGATTAGGTTAGGTTGTTCGGCAAAGTACGCAAGGGCTATTTGCTTAAGGATGGGGATACCTTCGTATCGGAAACTATTTCGTTTTCGCATTACAGATGGAAAAAAACCATGGAAACCAAGTACCAAGCCAGCCCGTTCGCCTGGTTTCGAAACCAAGTCGAGCTCCCATTATGCAGTGGTCTTAACCACTCGGGCAGAGGGCTAGAAATGTGCAGTGTCCTCCCCGGAATTCGAAATCCTTACCTCCTGATTGCTAGTCGGATGTGCTTCCAAATACGTCGCGAGTACACTTTAAGAACTGAAAGTTAGGCCAATGATACTGAACTGTTTTCCTCGATGGATCTAGTTTGAAAGATTTCTTGCGCATAGTCAGGTGCGTATTTATAACTGACCTCATGCACTTATTTATATAGCATATTATTTTACAAATGACAGCAAATAAACCCAATTCGACAAGAATTTATATTTTGAATGCTATCTTATTTTAGAGAATTTATCTCATTTAAAATACGCAGGATGTTGCAACAAATATCGACGTCGATATAAACGACTAAGCATAGCTGCTTACGAAAGCTAAATATTGGTTACACACTTCAGTGTTTTTTGAGTTTATTCAACTGAAAGGAGTAAAGGACGTGTTGTTGATCTGCTTAACGAAAAAGATGGTTTCGTGAAGGAATTTCTAATGGAAATTGGCTCGTATTCACTTTATACATGGGAAAAATCCCCAAAATACATATGCGACTATCCCATTTCTCAGAATTAAAAACCTGGGAGTATTCATCGGATTTACATACTTCAATGTTTACTTGAATGATGTTGCAAAAAGGAAACATTTTCACAGATCACAATGTACGAAATTGACGTTCAAATTGCTCCAAGGACATATACGTCTATACTTTCTATTTTGTTGCATATCTATAAGTCATTATACAAAATATTGTAATTTACAAAATATTGTAAAATCCACTGCATATGCTTAACAGTAAAACTCCTGGGGCATTTATTGCTAGATATTATGCCCTTAAATCATTTTCTGTTCTCTACCCGAAAAAAATATTTCAGAGATTTCTGTTTTCCTTTTTCGTCTTAAAAAAGTACTTATACTTCAAAAAGTACAATTATACTGTCTTTTCAAGTATATTCCGTTTTCATAATTTCAATAAAATAAAGTGTTGCATTTTAGAAATAAAATTCAATATAATCTAAATTTTTTATGATTATTAATATTAAAGCAAAGCATGAAACTTCTGCACTCAAATATATATTAATTCTAACTTTCAAACAATTTTGCATAGTATATCAAAATATTAAAAAAAGAAAAGATAAAAGAGTTAGCAAATCTTTTTCTTTTCTTTCTTTTTTTTTCCAGACAGAATTCCTGTTATCACAATGGGAGGAAAAATTTCTTCACATTTATTAAACTTCAGCTTATTACTCCACTGATTAATTTACGTAACAATACGACATTTAGGCTGAAACCATATATTTAAATTAATTTCATCAACATAGCAGTTAAAATGATAGAAAAATAGCACCAGAGAAAATTACAGAGAAATATCTTAACAAATTTAATTAAACCTTAATCCAAAAACCAAGCAAATAATTTAATAAATAAGTTTCAAACTTATGTTTGAAATAAAATTGTATCTGTTCAACACTTAATCACTTTCACATTTCTTCATTTAAACAAAACCTTACCTGGTAGTCCTATTACAAAAATGATTAAATGAAACATTTCTTCCCTGTCGTTATATAACGCAAAAAAATATGATAAACTTTCTGTCTTCAGCGAGATGACAATCAAACTTTCACTAAGCAGTCGGAAAGAATGGACTCTTCTCATAATAGTATTGTTATGTCAGCCAACAGCAGTTCTCTTATTACGGTTACATCATACGTTGGTTCCGTTGGAAAGAAAGCACGCCAAAAGATCGCCAAAAATTGCGTAAACTTCGTTTTGGTAAATACGTTTTACTCTGTAGTTAACATCGTAACGAAGAGTATCTTTTGTTCTTAAAATATAGTGTCTGAAAAATAGTAAATATTGAGGTATAGTTAATAAAGCGCACAAGTTATACCAAGTTCGAATGTCAATAACAATATGTTAATTGTACCTTTAAAATAGCTAAAATTCAGGGAAATTAATTTACATTAAAACGTATAAAATAAGATACATTTAAAATTTAAGTATCAACGGATTGTGTCTTTTGTGCTTTTTTTCCCTACTCAACTCATTGTACGATACAAGGAGTCTATCTAATGTAGTTGTAAGATATCTGAAATGAAAAAGTTTTAGATTTCTGATTAGAACAAGAGTATAGTGTAACTAGAAATAAACAAGAGCACTGATATAGCATATTCTCGATTCACCGAAGGATCACGGACAAGATCCACGGTTAAAACGAAATGATGATTAATCCGACACCAGTTAGGAAAGTATAGGAAGGAGGGCCCACTTGCGGTACCGAAGGGACTAGGTTCGAATCCCGAAGAAAGCATAGATGTTTGTAAATATATAGTGTATTCGCGGTACAGGGGCACTCTTGATATATGGCGAGCCAAACGTCCTCTCGAGAGGTTGTTGGTAAAAGAAGAGGGATGGGAGATCCTCGGACCAGTCCCCCCTGGGATGCTCTCCATCAAAATGGGGGCGGGGAATTGAGCGAAGTCGTACTGTCAACCGTATGGTGCTCACGTTTTTTGCCAAAGACAGGCGCAATCTTGCTGTCCTTCCTACGATGAATTTCCTGGGCTTGTTCCGATAATTATTATCAGAAAAATGAAATAAGTCACAACAACGCGCAACATATGGGAAGGAAAAATAATCTATGTTATTTTCTTTCAATGGCCGGCACTAGCCATTATAGATATTGGACACTACTAAGGCAGGGAGCGGTAGCAACTTTATTACCAAGGCATCTAATAGCTGGGCCACCATTGTCTCCTATGAAGGGACAGACAATTTACATCTATGCCTTTTCCGGGATTCGAGCCCGAGCCCTTTGGTACGGCAGTTAAAGTCACTTACCACTTTCCCGTCTGGGCGAGATAATAATCCGTATTTAAATTACGGAAAAATGCAACTAATAATTTACACACATTTTCAAAAGCTTCATCTGAAGAAGAATCGCTAAAACAACAGAATACTGGGAATTCAACCCCGGTTCGATTCCCGGGGAATGGGTTGGTTATACGGTTAGCTTTTGTGGTTTCATAAGGTATTTTCTCGCTCCTCTTAGCATGCCTTCGTGCTGTAACAGTAACACACGGCGCAATTTCGAGAAGTCCAGGTTCGAGTCCTGGCGAGAGCATTGCACATTTTTCACGTCTCCTGCCTCAAAATAATCTAATATCTCTACAGTGGCGTCCGAACTAAAAGATAGTGGATGATGATTATTTACCATCAGGATATGGTGACTGGGTCCCCTAAACACCAGTCGACCTTTAAAAGGGGGAGTACGTAAGGTATTTCCTTCCTCCTTTCTGTATGCCTTCGTGGTGTAACGGTAGCACACTCGACGCGTATTCGAGAGGTTCAGGTTCGACTCCTGGCGAGGGCAATGCTCACTTTTCACGCCTCCAGCATCAATAAACCTAATGATACTACCGATTTTACTTTGTGTGAACTAAGTACGAGCCAATTTCCATTAGAAAGTCCTCCCGAAGGCATCCCTCCTCAGATAATCCTCGTGCGCTTTGCCATACTAAAATCAACTAACCTAATCTGGAGAGTAATTCCATTTGGTTATGAAAATAAGTATAAAAAGGAAACTGAACACCTTCTACATAAAGGAAGAATAAACATGAATGGAATAAAGAACTCTGGGTAAAGAGAAAATAAGTATCACTAGAAATGAAGAAAGTAATTTATAAATAACTATAATATGCCCTGCGGCAATTGCTCTTGTATTTTTCTTGTCCTTTTGGTGGTTTAATTTTATGCTGATGATTTACTACAATAATGCTTTCATCATTCCGCTGAGAACAAAATTTTGTAGAAGGTCTCAGTTAATCTGCAACTTGATTAACTACATCACTCTAATAAACAAGAAAACCCAAACGGCTGTATCTAGAACTACCAAATTTTCAGTACATAAAGTTCTGCACCCGAACATGTGCACTTCGAAGGCCGAATTTTGTATTTATTTCTCGTTTATTTCGCATGTTTTACAAATTGAACTTTGAATTAAAATTGCAGATCGCTGAGTTAGCGAGATATGGCAGTACTGTTCGAAATAAAACATTTTTATCTCCAGCGCGCTAGACCGTTTTCATTCAAAAAAATGTAAGATATTTATTTTTCTATTTTAATCAACAACTAAAAGCAATGTGTTACTGCTGCCTAAGATAAGATACTTCTATCATTCGAGCGCCAGCATGTTGCCACTCAGTAAAGAGTATAATTTTAGCTTGCAAATTTAATATGTCTGTTGCTACGTAACAAACTAAGCGATTTAAAAGAATACTTTTATGAAACAAAACTTTTTCTACACTTTAATCTGACTGATTTAATTGAAAATGCGTTTAATGTTGGGAATTACATTCTCTCATTTGCTCTACATATCTGTTAACGAGAGTACGAAAAGACGAAACCCCTATGTTTTGATTTTATTTATAATTTATTATTTTCCTTTTAAAAAAAATTCAGTAAGAGATTTGATCATTTTAATGAGCCTTGTAAAATGCAATCCTAAAATTCACCGAATTTTCCCGAACTGCATGCACATTTCTTTCTTATTCTTCAAATTTAATTAAACGGTAAAGATTTGATTTTTGGTAAATGAAAGCATTACTATCAATTTTAGACTCCTTTAGGCAGTCACAAAACATTTGTAAGCATTCTGCTGCCATGTTTCAATAAAACTGGGTTCGTAGAATTTGGAGCATTTCCAATAATTTACGTGCTGATTTTCCTTGTTATGAAGTAGATGTTTTAATGCAGTATTACACTGCAAATAATAAGAAACGCTTTTTAAAACTCTTAAAGGAACATAATTTCGAAGGATCGGCCTACGTTCATCACCCAGTCTTATGAACAAACTTAGCAACACATTGAATTAAAAAGGTGTTATATACTGGGAATACTTTGCAAATGATGTTTTTGGATAGTACACGATAACTATAAAGTACTCAGAGGCCAGTCATAAATCTAATGAACAAGAAGCAAAGAAACGAAAATATATATGTATGTGCTTTTGCTTTTGTTCTGAAAACTATTCAGCCGATCATTTGACAGAAACATGTAAGATGATTAGAAATTCTTCTATAGATTAACTTTGGTGAATGCATTCGACATGTACCACATGTGTCAAATTGTCAGTAAGGAGTTCGTCGAACTCTCTTATTAACCTCACATTTCTTTGAGGAAACGAAATCAAATATATATTATATTCATATGCATGTATACTCTACACATTTTTATCTTTCGAAATTGTCAAAATACCTCTTCTGAAACTAATTTTCAATCACCGTTTGATTCAGGGCGATAAAATTTTATTTTTCTTATTTATTAATTAAGTTTTCCCTTAATTGTAACATTAAAATTTTTATCTGCCTCTAATCCGATAAAAACATGAAAATTAAACGTAATTGTGGAATAAATGGAGTCTGACATTCAAATAAATGTACTTTTCGATTAAAGAGCTGAGTTTGATAAATTTCTCTATGCTGTCATTGAGGATCTGCGATTTGCTAAGACTGTATATTTTTTTATTTTTTTATAATCGTCGTTCATTCCTTTAATTCTTATACAATATTAAATAACTTATAAGGGCAGTCCATTTATGGAGTAAAAGAAGAAATTAAGGAGAGGTGGTCAATGGCTTCTGTAGTATAACAATTTCTTTTGGAGACCAAGAAGGGTAGGGTTCGAATTTTGAACCTAACCAAATCTTTTCGATGATAAGCAATAGTCTTAGTAACTGAGTGCTACTAAGTTAACCGCTATATTGTAGGGTCAGTGCCCTTACAGATATTGGTATTTGGGCCTGAATAGCTCTGGTTTTACTCTTTTAGTTTAAAAGGTAAAAAAAGGCAAAAATTGGGAAGGAATTGTGGGTAGCTTCTAAATCTGAGCAATCACAGCATTCGTGTGATTCGTCTGAACGAAAATTTCTATAAAACATCACAAGCTACATTTTAATACGTGTTACAGTAAAATTTTAAATTCGCAGAATAATGAGCCCGAAATAACTGAATAAAATAGATTGCCAATTTAATTATTGAGTTGGTTTTTCACCTTATTTTTATTTCTTTGTGACAGTCTTTGAATCCTGATGTATCGAACAAGTACATTTGAAAGTAATCCTTCGAAATGCTTTATTGAAACATTCTCAGAACCTCTGCTTCTTTTAACTAAAATATCTAATTCATAAAATACTAATACTTTGCGATTCTTTAAGTGCTCAAATTGAAATAAACAAGTTATCAATTTTTGCAGCTTTCTAACCACGTTAATACATTAAGCCTAATTTCCTGTTAAGTAATAATGTTCAAATTCTGACCCAAATGTTACATCCAAGTCATCAATGAATTTAATATAGCTCGTGCATTATTTTTGTTCTGTTAATCTTATTTTCTGAAACTAATTTCATCTTTATAAATACTGAAGCAGAAATGTTTCCTCCCATACTTAAATAAATATTCAAATTTGCTATTACAATCGGTCGGATTTCATATACGTCCAGGTTTCTAGTCCAGAAACTATTAGAAGATTTGCAGTTAGTTAGTCGAAATTAAATACTTTGGAAATGATTCCAACGCCCAACAGTGCTGTAGTGTTAGAAATGACAGATTTTAAACTATTACGAAGATTACCCAAACTAAAACCCAGAAAAAGGGTAATCGTAATGAGTTTAATACTCTCAAACATTCTCAGGATTAGCATTTAAGAAAGTAGAGAACTGCTAAAACTTTTTTTATGAACACTGCTGCTCACGTTAAAAACATTTCAAATTCTTTAAAATACACTGGTGTGCAAAAATTAAGGACGAGACGGTTTTTTCAATATAACTTTGTACAAAAGCTTTCCAAATCAACACATTTAATACCTTAAGATCCCCATTACGTAAGGACATGAGTAATGTAAGCAACACTTACTAAAAGAGAAATCAGAGGGATAAAAAGAAGTTTTATTGAAAAAGTAGCATGAAGCGCAATGCGACTGATGGCCGAAACATCCCTGTGATGGGTGTCCAGCAAGAAACATCCGGTCTTTAATAGGGGATATGATCTCCCCTGACTGATAGGCAGGTTTCACATCATTTGTGCATGCTGGATATGTGGTTGTTAATGAGCTGTTGAGACACTGCTGCTCGTTCCTCTTGTAGCACCAATCGCAGTTTCGGAATCGTTACTGGCGATAAGTTACGTGCTGCCACGGGTCTCCCTAGTAAGTTCCGTACATGCTTGACGGGATTTAGATCCAGAGACCTTGCCGACCAATCCATGTGTTCAATATCTTCACTCTCCAACAGCTCTTCGACAGTAACTGTGCGATGAGGTGGAGCGTTGTCGTCCATGAAGAGGAACTGAGGATCCATAGCCCTTGTGAAAAGACGCATGTAAGGAAGAAAAACCTCGTTACAATAGCAGTCCCAGGTGACGAACATCCTTGAGAGATATGAAAGTCGGTCCGGCTACCAAGCATTATGTCTGCTCGAACGAGAAATCCGCGACCTCCAAAACAGTCCCTTTTGATGATGTTGAAGGGGTTATTGCGTGTTCCCCGCTCTGTCCAGATGTGTATGTGTCTAGAATCGCAACTCAGACTAAATCTGCTCTCATCTGTAAAGAGTACTCGTCCCCATTCATTGTCTCTCCAATTCCGGTGTTCCCGGCACCACAGAGAACGCCTTCTCCGATGGGCAGGCGTTAGAGGTACACACCGTACAGGGCGTCGTGCAAACAGACCACCACCGTGCAGTCTTCTGGCCACGGTAAAACGCGATATCGGTCGTCCAGTCGCCTGTGTCTAGCGATTTCTCCCGCTGTCTGCCGCCTGTTTCTTCTGTCCTGGAGTATAAGGCAATATATAGTATAAGGCAATATACCGGTCATCTGCGGGTGTGGTTCCTCGTGGACGACCACTACTAAACCCCCGGATAGCTGTTCCTGTAGTTTGAAATTGTCTCCAAAGTCGTGAAACGATGCTGTGAGCAATTCCGAACTCTGCAGCCACACTTGTCACACTGCGGCCTTCCTCCAACTTCCCAATGATTCGACCTCGGGTAAAAGCATCCAGATGTCGTCTAACAGATTGATTATTCGCCATTTCTCGCTGAGGCAGCAACTCGGTGTGATTTTAACTGCTATACGGCGTGCAATCTCTTTGACAGAAATACTGATCTTCCACCGACAACATGCTTTATACTACTCAGACACTTCCCCATTACGTCTACCTGCATATCTGCGCATGTGCTACCGTACATCACCTTACTTAATCTCCTGATTGGTCTTTCTGTCCGCTCTGCCTCTTCTTTCAGCTGATATGCTAATTTTTCGACTTCGTCCTTAATTTTTGCACACCAGTGTATAGATAAATTGTATTTTTACAAAATATAAATAGATACACCCACTGACATCCGAAAGAGCCTATAATAAATAGTTAATGTTTGTTTCTAAAACTCAGTAATATTATATTCACTAACTGATCAGATGCAGCATCAACGGAAGGTATAAAATGCTAGAAACATCAGAACGGAGTAGAAAGAACATAAATAAAAGTTATTATAAATAGATGAATATCTGCATTTTCTGCAAAATTGCAATCAATATGTGCGTCGATATTAGTACCTTCTAACAGGGATGCTTTGACATCGAGAGACTAATATGTCAATTCTTTATCAAGCAATTACCTCACGTATTTTATTTGGATAGATTTAAAAGCGAGAAAGCAATGAATTGCTGCGCCGTTTTTAATCAATAACATAAATGATTAATCCTTGTATAAAAGTACAAAGGCGCAGATCCAAGCTCGCAACGAAAGGTCCAAGATCAGGAAGTATGCTACAATCTGCAGGTCATAGATTATAGAATCTATCAACACCACGATTAATTGAAGACTATTGGACATTACCGTTATAGGTCGCAAGAAAGTTAAAATCGTATAAAAGTGGTCGCGGTCTGAAGAATTCGTTTTCCTTGTTGCAATAGATAGATAAGAAGGTACAGGTGTCAGTTGTATAGCGCGGATGAGTATTTCGACTCATCTAGGTAAATTGTTTTCGGTAAAGGACGACGACGTAATACTATTTAGAGACCTGTCATGGGATACATTTTATGTGTTTGGAGATAACCCTTGCAGAGTCATTAGGTTATTTTTGAATAAAGGAGACATGAAAAATGAGCAATGGCCTCGCCGTGACTCGAACCTGGACCTCTCGAAAACGCGCCGAGTCTGCTAACCATCACCACGAAGGCATGTAGAAAGGAGCGAGAAAATACCTTGTATACTACCCCTTTTAAAGAGCGAATGAGAGATTAGGAGATCCAGTTGCCAAATCCTGATAACGAAGAACCATCACCCACTACCATTTTAGTTCGGGCGCCACTGTAGAGACATTAGGTCTTTTTGGAGCAGGATATATGAATGAGCAATGCCGTCGCCGGGATTCGAGCCTCGGACCTCTCGAATACGCGCCGTGTGTGCTAACTGTTGCACCACGAAGGCATGCCGAAAGAGAGAAAATACCTTATACCTTTAAGTAATAAAAGATTCTAGAATTAAGTGGTAAATCACATACATCCTTTAAGGGCTACTATTTATCTTGAAAGGTGGCTTGTTTTACCAAGACAGTATGTCTTTCACCGAATTAGTACCGCTAGGGCATGGTTCGAGGAAACTTCATTTGAGTTTTAGACCATCCAGCGATCACCAGGATTGACTGATGTAAAAGCTATTTCTTTGAGATGCTGTTGAACAAACGCTAGATGACTCATATTGACAACTGGGACACGGAAACATTCAAATAACAATGGAAAACTTCACAGCTATTATTCCAAGCCTAAATAGGTTTTATTGCTTTATGTCTAAATATGTCATACTTTGTTCTGTTGCCCTGAATAAAATTAACAAAAATTAGATATTTTAAATACTTTGACTTAAATCGTTAAAAATATTATTTTGGAAACTCAGAGAATATTTAACAAGTCTACTGATGAAGAAAATGTTATAAACAGCTTAAGGAAATGTAATTTTCATAGCGAACAACGGAAGGAAACTGTATGTATACAAAGTGAATCCATGGATAGGATTAAAATTCACAGAGATCTACCCTAAAATGCCTCAGAGCTTCTTAAATTTAATTATACTCGTAAATAAATGCAAATTGAATATTTTTGCATTCACTAACAAGTATTAAATGAATGCTAAATTTTATAAGTCACACTTGGAGGAGATAGTGTGGTGGTTTGAAGCTGTTAGTTCTTCCGGTGTTGGAAATCTACATAATTGATGGAAAAACAGTTTGAAAGACAGTACTCAAAACACTGGCATATTGTCGCATTACAAATGTTATCAGGATAATAATCCAAACATAATTCTCATATTTGTAGTCTAGATTTTATTTAACTATCCACTTGTAATCAAAACGCTTGCTTTGAGTCATAATCTTAATTATATTGAGCACACTTAGGATTAATTAAAAGCCAGTATTAAATTTATCAAAAATGAACTTAGAGAAAGCCTCATCACAAAATGAGCTAAAAATGGAAATAATCTTCTATCAAAATCTTTTGAAATCTATGCTCGGAATACTCGGACAAATCAAAAAAAGAAAAGGAGCCCAATCTAATTTTAAATTATTTTTAGAGCTTTTTAATATGTATCCCAATGCATTTTTCACCGTACTTTTAAGAAAAATATTTCGTTTAATTTAATTATTCTTTCATCTTGCAAAAGTTGTTTGCATGTTGTGCTCCAATACCTTATTGACTTTTTATGTAGAAAACTGTGATCGACGACGCCTTGGTTAAAATTTTTGATTATTTTGCAGCACGTTTTACAGTTCCTCCAGCAAACGTTTGGTGGCATCTGTCTGCAAGATATCAGTTATGCTAAAAGAGATCTAAAATGCTTTGAAAGTAATTTCCTCAAGGTTTTAGTTCTACAGAGTGTTACTGTAACTTAAGCTTTTCAAGGACTACAAAAGTTAATTTCTTGGAATATGAGTTACAAAGGTTAACCCCGTATGAAGTGACGTTTCAGATGCTAGTATCTTTTCAAATTTTCATGGCCAACTTTTATGAAATGATTTTCAAAATGTATGTCCAAAGATATTTTTCATGATTACTAACTGTAACTTAAAAAGGTGTTACAAATACTTTCAGTCACCTGGATGCTGTAGTGAAGATTATTAGTCATAAAGAAAGTAGTAGAAAATCCTTATGACTGGTTTACGGTAATGAGTGATAATGTTTTATATAACTATATAGCAATAAGCAAATAATAAAACTATTTATCAGTTTAGCAAAACTATTAGCAAATTATATTTTTTTTATAGTTTATGAATCAAACTGAAACAATAGAAATGGCATGGATTAAAATACATTAATGTAGCAAACAATTTCTTTAAAATTTTATTTACTTATTTAATCATTTAATAATTTATTTTTATTTATTTATTTTCCAATGCCTGTATAAATATTGCACGTTAATGTATGAAATTTCTGTTATTCAAATCTGCATATCTATCTCAATTATAATCAATAAATTCTTTACAAAATTCTAGAACGATTGGTTATCATTCAGTTAGGTAGTTTTTTAACTTTTAGTTGCCACACTACGAAAGTTGAATCATTTGCAGCATTTGCTCTTATATTCTCATTACTTTTACTCAGTTCTCATTTCTTGATAAGTTGATAAATGTCAGAGGATTAGTCATACAGAGATTCAGTTTAAACTGCTTTTACATATAGAAGAGTTCAAAATGGAGATTTCAAAACGGCAGGTGGGGTCAACAGATTTTTATCATCCATTTCCTGCTACTGCATGCATTATTTGATAAATACTAGTTACGTAAAACGAATGTGAAATTCAATTCTTTCCGCAAAACTGAAGTCTCTGAATAATAAGATACTAATACCTGTATCTAGTTTTTTATAAAAGTAATGTTAATAACTTGACAGTACGTACCTTAAGCACAGGTTATATCTTTAAAAGATTGTAATAAACGAAGAGAAAAGAATTAAGAATATCAGCTCATTCCAGAATTTAATACAAAACTATCTGGCAAAAATGTTAAGAGAATTAGAAGAATCGTAATTAGCAGCTATTTGAATAAAATGTGTTTACAAAAATGCTGCGTTGAGGTGGTAGAGGGGGTTGTTGAACGACAAGTAAAAGATGTTTTTGGCGTAAATCGTCATCCGCCTTGCGAATTTTGAGTGGTGTGCATCGCTACGTGAATACAGTACTCACCGAAACGCATTTCTCAATAGTACATTACTATGCTATTGATAAAATGCATGTAATAATGCATACTAATGTAAGGAAGCAACTACTTTAAATAACATTAAAAAGAATAAATTTTAAAATGTACTAACTGGTAATAAACGGATAAGTACTGCTTTGTCAGCAAGAACCGGTATTCAACAAGAGATTTTAAGAAAAAAAAATGGAACTTTTAGAGAAACATTTAGATAATATATTCGGCAACATCGGTTCTGTAAGAGCAACTTGTGAGACCGAGTGGGAGCAACTTCTACTAATATTTTATAAATAATGAATATGATATTTATTTCTGGGTGACTCACTTTTGGTCACATCATAACATTAAGCTGATTATTTCTTCAATAAATAAATATTTTGTTTATTTATCTACGCTAAATGAAAAACTGAACACACCAAGAAATTAAAAATGACGAATAATACTTTGCAAAACATAAGTTCACATGAATTTATGATCTTGTCTGCTCGAAAAATTAACCTATTTCTTGGTGCTTTTTATATTCATGCTCGTAGTGAATGTTAAACATGTACCGCATGAGAAACCTGAAACAAATAATGATGCAGAAGTATAGTTACCATCACCATGCACTTTCTTCGGTTTGAAGGACAAATGATACATGTTAAATTTAAGCGCAATATGTTTGTCAACATTACTTCCTACTGCGTAAGATTTCCTCTCTTTCCAAAAATATTTTTTTTCTCTTTCCTTTTTGTTTTTAAACTGTATGGTAGAGTAAAGAGAAGCAACTACCGTTAGTTTATAGGGTTTGTAAGTGTTTCTAAGTTTCAAAGATAGATATGTAAAATAGAAACATACCAGATGCATGTAAAATCTAAAATATCATTAAAAGCAAGAATGGGACGTTCTAATGCTAAAACCTATATGGTATATTTTAAAAATTCAGACGACGACAAGCACATTAAGATACTTAGGGATGGTAGCAGTTACGAAGGTACGTTAGCCTGATTATATAGAGAAGATCGAGGACCATTGATTGTAACCGCAAAGTCGCTACTGTGCATTATAAGATCAGCTTAAAACAGAAGATGTTAAACGTTTTCTGAAAGGGCCAAATCGTAAAAGTTTTAGATGGCCAAAAAAAAAAAAGAAAAAGAAAAAGGGAAAAAAAGTGTTAAATCATAATTTTGGAAAGTAATATTTTTGCATAATCTATATATATATTTTGTTGACACTTATACAGAAAAGAATACAATATTTCCATTTATTAATAAACATATTATAGAACAAATTAACTTTTCTAGAAAAGCGGCGGATGTAATTGCTTTTTGCCCTGAGATAGTACTTGAGCGTATAGGAGTTTGAAGTTAGTATAGTTTGCAAATGGTCATCTGTTAACAATGGTCTGTACTGCGAGTTTACATACTTTGTCTTCGAAAATATCCCGTCACATCGATAAGTATTCCCACACATAGGTATAAATCCTCATGCATATAATTTTAATTGAGTGTACTTATCTTTCGAAAGATAACTACAGAACTGGGTTAGATCCATTTCTTTACACATCATTATTTTGCAAAGCAATGAAGGACTGACGGAAGCTCCTAAGTTCTGCAATCAAATTTATTTTGAAAAAAAAACAAAGAAATGTCTTTTGCACTTCAAATAAGATCCACAAATTGCTGCTGTAACTGTAATTTGAGTTCCGAAAAGATATCCGCCGCGAATAGTTTTGGGAATGGGGATTTCATCAATATCTGAAATTTTTTACAGCGGGGGAAAACGATCAAATATGCTTTACGTGATTTCTGCTTCAAACAAAAGTACTCAAAGGTCACATTTAATCATTGATGACAACCGAGGTATAACTAACGAAGTACAAGAACGAGGCTGCCTCTGAGGCTCATGCGCGTGCCCTATACTTTGTAATATCACTTCTCTATTTTAATTACCAAGTAGCCAAATCACATACACCTTATCGCATATGCAGACAACGTGGCATTCCTTGTCAAATGATGCACTCGAACAAAAGAACACCAACGTCTGTAGTCTATGTATGGCTTTAAGTCTATGTATGGCCTCAAACTGGAATCAATGGCCCTCAAAATCCCTAAGCCGTGTAGTAAAGCCATGCATCAAGCATGAGGGTACGAACATTAAGATAGTCCCAGAATTAAAACCTGGGTCTTATATGGGACAAAGCAGTAACATGGATCAGTCAAACAGACTAATTAAGAACTAAAACTGAAGCCATAGCACAGAAGGCTCTTCAATTATAAGGAGGGTTATGCTAACAAAAACCCACCAATTCGCAAAATTCTCTACAACGCTATTATTGAGAAGGTCATCCTTTGTGCAGCTACTATTTGGGCTCCGCCAATGACAGTGCGCCAGAAGGAGGTGGCTTCCAGACCTGGCATGCACAAGGAGCCTAAACACGGTATAATGCCCCAACCCCTGAAACCTTTCCGAGGAGGCACCCTCCCCCCTCGGTCAACACAGAGGGACATAAATGTTTCACACAGCACGTTATAAGCACACATCAACTATCCCCGCTTCCGCCAATGACAGGCCGAAAGCAAAAACAACTGCTTACTATCCAGTGCCTGTTTGTCCTAAACCTGTGCAGTGTGTACATGACAACAGCCATCAACGCCGCCATAAACCTCATAGGCCTGATTCCCCTCCATATTTGAGCAGGGCAGAAAACCGCCTACATCAGGATTCATTAAACTCCTACATTCAGTAAACGCCGATAAAAATGACAGACAAGTAGAACCATATGCTCTGCTAAAGCAAAACTGAAGAGCTGGCAGCGCTTGTTCTACGACAACGGCAGACGACAAAATGCGAATATGCGATGCCAATAGCTCCACATGCGGTCATTATTCATAACTTCTCAATTCACCTATCGGCAGTTACGTTAAAATGCGCAGAGAGTCAATTTATTTTGAAGCAGGAGTTGTGAAAAGCATGCAAGCCCTCTCCGGTGCTCAATCCTGGACCACTCAAATAGGCGCCCAATGTCCTACGCTGTACTAAAAACGCATGCTGGAAGGAGGGAGAAAATACCTTATACGCGTAATTTGATTTAGTTAATTTTTTTTCACGAAAAAGAAAACAATAATAAACCGAGAACCAGATTAAAACGAACGGCAAGTCAGATTCGGTCCATAGCCCGTAATTTTTATAGCCTTGGTTTAAAACTCAGGCTGTCGAGAGTACTAGTAGGGCTCCTGAGGAACCTCCAAGAAACTGGAATCCCGAAAAAAAGCCATCTAAAAGCGATACATTTTTAAGAGCGAATCGCTATTGAAATAAAACAGTATTTGTTTGATGTGATTTTTTTGCATGGAAATATGCTTTTTCTGTTTTCGTTTGCTGTCTGCTGCTCAAAGAGACAGACTGACAGCAAAATTTCTGACAAAGATTCTGACAGCAGTGAGAAAGTTCTTTAGAACGTTTGTACTACTGGTATCAGAATTATACAGCGTGTCTTAGCTACTTTAAAATGAACTTGTCACCAAATCCTGTGCTAAAGCCCGATGAAATAATATCATTTATCAGAGTCTCTGACTCACAATTCCGATAGTATTCTTTTTCCTCTTTCATAGTCAATATTATTCTCTCTCTTTCTCATGCACGCACATACATACACACACAAAAAAAATGTTCTTCTGTTTTATTTAAACCTCAATGAGGAATTAATATGCGTATTTAATTACTAAAAACGCTAAACGTTTTATCTCTGGACTCAAGCCGACTTTTGAATCCGATTTTTTATACACTGGTTAAAAGAGAACAAATTATTAATGCTCGTCTAGTTGGCGGGTTCTACATTTAATTTGACTACTGTTCCTGTCACTACTGCAGTAGCTTGTTTAATATTCTTTTTTTACATAATGCTCTAAATAAGAACAAAAACTAAGCAGTTTTATAAATTTACTCTAGTAGTATTGTATTATTAACTAGCTTTCCTAACCATAATTTTAAAACGAATAATATACAGCATTATTAAAGAAACGATGAAACGAAATTGTTTGGTTCTTTTTCCAAGTGCGATTGCTTGATACGTATCCCGTCAGTATATCATTTTACTGAGTTTCGTTAGCAGAAGTAACTAAAGCATTATAATAATTGTAGTATTCATAATTCATTATTTTTACGTTACGGGGTGTTTTATATGCTAAATTGATTATTTATCGAATCTTAAGTTTAAAATGAAGGCTTTAAAAAATGGGTTCCTTATAATTGGGTTGGAATTTGACATTTTGCCCGTCACCCGAATTTGTCATTCTCCAGTGCCGTTACTGCATATTCTGTAATATATACATTTGCCATCTTTACGTTTCATTCGTTTTTTCGTAGAAATGTTGACAGAAATTTAGTTATTTGTGTATTACTTACGCATCGTAATCCTTTCTAAGTTTATACACGGACTCTTTAGAGAATAAGAAGAAAAAACAAAAGTCGGTGTTTGAGTTACTTTATCTGAAATGGATTTAAGCTATTAGTGCCTCACCATAAATTCAGCCTTATGACATGTTAGTAACCCAAGCATCTCTTCTTCCTTTTTTTTAAGTTATGCCTGCCCGGTTTGCGTAATGGCAAATCGCACATTGAGTTGATCAATGTTAACGAATTTCGCTTACTACGCTTGCTCAATAGTGTACCGTTGGCGTGGCAGAAAGTACTCGTGAATAAAAATAAACAACCCTACACAAGCCTGTTCGTCATGTAGGCCTTAGCTACTCTTTACAATTGCAATACTATGAACACTTTTTTGTGCTTATTGCATTTGCTTCTGTTTTATTTCATTTCGGTTTATTTTGTTCATAAACATTACATTTAATATCAGTTATTTGTAATAATTTCTTTGGCTTTAATTCAGTAATTTAAACTAGATATTCCTTAAGTTTTTAAAAATTTAAGTTATTTATGAATGGAAAGCATGGTAAATAATCGATTTCTTTTATTCCTCAGAATTACTATCAATAAACAACAACATGTGTAATCCTTAAAGGAAAATTTGGGGAGTTTACAACTGATATTTACACCTAAGTAATGAACCTAACAAGTTTTAAAACCCCGAACTGTTTACGTTCAGATAACAGAACATCAACCATATACCATATTTATATTCTTTCAAAATTACGCCAAAGTCGTAATCGGGCCAAATTTTCTTCTGGGCATGCGCAGTGTGCGTAACTCGTTATACATTGTTCAACTGAATGTGCGGTCTGCCATTACGCGCCCGGTTTGGGCATACTCATGTAAAAGCCTCAGAAAGAGGTTGCAGGCCGCCCAGAATGGGGGGATTAGGCAGATATGTAACGCACCGTGATACGTTCGCAATAGGCAATTACATAAAGAGCTTAGGCTTGAGAATGTAAAATCTTATTACCGTCGCCTCTCGAAGGCTTGTTTATGAAAGGCAGAGGTCAATTGGCAATCCTGCGATCGTGCAATATGATTATGATATAAGTGATATCACTTTTGTTAAGCGCCGTAGGGCGATCTTAAGTGACAATATTATGTAATGCTTTTTCTTAATTGTACATATGTGGTTATATAATTTGTATATATTTCTTTATATTGTATGTCTCATATATTTACCTGTTATGCATGTTTTTTTCATGATTTTGTTTCACCTGGCACTCAAGGCATCGCACTTGCGTTGTATGTTGTATGGCTTTTCATATATGTAAATAATTATGACTTCTAAGAGGCAATTATGTATTTGTATGTAAGCATTAATATGTGTCATAAGCATTTTGTTAAAATTACAATTGTTAGTAATGACTATGTTGTTCGATTCGAGATAGGGTTTTAGCAACCCAGGTACCCGGGTGATAGGCACCACTCTTATATACCTCTACCTCTTCTTCCTTTTTTATTTCAGAAGCTTGAATTATTCTATTCATACTGCATCACGCAATCTGTTCTCCCAGCATGACACTCCATATTAATTATTCTTCAAGCTGTTTTCATTTATTTAGATATAAACAAATACACTTTCCACAATTTTAATATTTATTTTCAGTGAAATGTTTGACACTGCTAACTTTCAAGATTCACACTCTTCAAATATATTATTACTAAAACGTCATCAAAAGAAATCTTATCTAGAATATTAGTGCATATTCTGTATACAAGTCTGTACGTATAAGTCTGTTATTTAAAATCAGTTCAAACTATGAGTGCCTTAAGTGCTTAAAGTCAAGACTCAAGAGCAGTTTTACACTCAGGTTTTGCATTCGACAGTACGAAAGATTAGTTATAGAGGTTTTTGAAGTTTTTCTGCGCTTAAAACAAATAGAATGCTTTTGGCCGTAGGAAATTCTTAACAAAGGCAAATTTTCCGCTTTCTAAATAACCCTCAGGTGCTTTGTTGTAGCTGATTAATAATTTTGTGTGAGCTGATCAAAAAGTTGCTTTTATTTAAAAAATAAGTTTGAACTTTCTGAATTTTAGAACTATAATAATTACACTGAAAAATATAAAAAATACAATATATACTGTTTGATTTCCTGAGAGAATTGTCCTGATAACTTCAGAAAATGTCATATCATACTAATGGCAAAGAAGTAAACTAATTTTACTAATCTATATTATCATTTGGCCTTATAAAAGAACAGATATTTAGTTTTTTTTACTCTTTTTTTCTCCTTTACTTTGCCTTTGATACATTCTTAAACACGGTTTTGCAGAATTGAGAAATTACTTCTTCTGTTTATAGGATTACGAAGAATTAGTCTAGAATGTATATTTCGTGGTATTTGAAAAAAAAATATTTCAGTATGTTTGTAGAGTCATTAGATTATATCGAAGCAGGAGAGATGAAAAACTGAGCACTGCCCTCGCCGCGACTCGAACCACAAACCTCTCGAATACGCGCCGAGAATGCTGAGTGCTACACCAGGAAGGCATACGAAGAAAGCGGGAGAAATACCTTATATACAACCCCTTTTAAATGGCGACTGGGGATTAGAAGAGCCAATCGCCAAATCCTACTGGTGAAGAAACATCATCCACCACATTTTTTAGTTCGGACGTCGCTGTAAACTCATTAGGTTATTTCTAAGGAGGAGAGATGAAAAACTGAGCAATGCCCTCGCCGGTACTCGAAACACGGACCTCTCGAATACGCGTCAAGCGTGCTGACCCCTACACCAGGAAGGCATGCTAAGAAGGCGGGAGAAATACCTTATATGTTAACGGGTTGCAAAAATCTGATGTGTATACCACATGACTTCCTTGTGCGGGATATTAAATTATATCCATTTTGCATTTCATTTAAACTTATCGAATTAAATCTCCTTCGTCAGTAGAGCATAAACCAAAATAGCATATATGTGGACTTTAAAATTCACTATATTGTTTGCCATAGCTATACTCCGGCGCTAGGTTAACTTAACAGTGAACACTCACTCAGCAGTCTTACATCTCATTCACTTTATAATTCAGAATGCACAAAAATAATGTATATCATATGAAGAATTATCTAATCGTTGCCACATGTTCCATCCAAATACTATAATAAATCTAAAACAATGTATAAAAGAAATTAAACAAACAAACAAACAAAAACGTTTTTCACAGGCGATTCAGTAATTCTCATTCAATTAATTCAGTTCTCACTTCGCGACAAGCCAAAAATACATTAAAAACTCAAAATATCTATATTAAAAATTACGAAGTAAATCTTAAACACTTATTTCCTCGAATAAATTCCAGAATGAATTAAGCATGATTTAATTTGCAATAATAAAAGAAAGCGTTATCTTTGTTGTTGCGAAGCTTCGTTTCTCTAGATTGGTAACAAATCCACTATTCTCCTAAGCTTCAAATGTAAACAAATATGGCCTCCTTGAGAAAAATGATTAGGCTTAGCTGAACTTAAACAACTTTTAAATTATTGATGATTCTACAAATCTTGCATGCAGATTTAGGAACGTCATAAAACCTTAACCGGAAGACAAGAACAACATAACCCACTCATTTTTAAAGCAAAAAATGCGCAAAAAACAACATATAAGAATAAAAAAAAAAGCTGACCTTACTGAGCCGAGTAACAGAGTGATATACATATATATCTATCTTTACATACTTTTGGTATTCCCGATTGCAACCAAAATAGGAGGTGCATATTTACATGTTATAGCAGTCCTATATACAAAATTTCAACGTTCTGAGGCTGCTCGTTTTTCAGTTATGCGAGATACATACATACGTACGTGTCCCTTCAGAATCCATTTTATATCAGTTTTATCATTTTTTGGGGGTAAAAGAGAGTCTTTTATTCTGGCCTTACGTACGGATGTCACTCAAAAACATCGTTAAATTGCATTCGATAGCGGTCAAAATAGATATCTTCGTTGAAATATGATACCCGAAATTTTTCGCGATAACAATACTTCCTTTTTACTTCGTACAAGGAAGTAAAAATACGACATATAAGAGTAATAAAATATAGCTTTTTTTTTCCTTCGTCAGTGTTTAAATTAGTAAAAAAGAATTTATGAAGAAAATTGTAGCATTTTGTGTTTATCTCTGAATGTCATGCTTGCATTGTGCTGCTACCTAATATTACAACTGCCACCTAAGGCTAAATCTACAGTTAAGTGATAGAGCCAATTACATATGTACTGCTATGCAACTCTTTGTTTTATTCGTTATAGTCGTTCTGCAATATACTATCGAAACTCAAAAGGTAGTTATGAATTACTCTATATTTAGACATGTCATAATGTAAGTAAGTAGTAAGGTGCCTTAGAAGAATATTTCAGTGCTATATGCCCATATCATTTTTAAAGCGTTTATCTATCTTCATTAAGATGTGAATATATTTTTTTGTTAAATGGCAGACATAATATATAAAAAGGCAGAAGTAACTGACGAAACCTTCACATTTAACTAGCTACATCTTTTCTTCTATGAATCAGCGTTATGGACGGAAAATTCCATATATAAGGGTGACTGCTTATTTATTACACATGAAAATTTCTGCCACATTTTAGCGCATCCGATTTCAGTTTGGATGTACATTGGAAGAGAAGGAATTAAGGCACAAATAGAGATAGTCGTTTTTTAGTTAAAATCAAGAAAATATCATTTATTCATGAAATTTTCAGGAACTCTAAAATTTCAGGGTTAAACCGTAACGCTCGGAGGGTTAAAATAAATCCGTAGAAATAATAACAGTTGCTTCAAAGAGTACTCCAAAAATCTGCAACCAGTTTTAAATAGTTATAATTATTGACTCAAAACTAATACTGCATTTCTGCTCCATTTTTTTCTGCTTTTTAATTTATTTTTACTTTTTAAAACCTTTAAGTCTGTATATAAATTTAAAGCAGCTAATAGATTTTGTTACAAGAGCGCAGTTTGTATAGGGAGCCCAGAAAATTCTTGAGTAACTTTAACAGCTTGTTGTTTTGAAATAGAACGACTTATATCTTTGGTACTAATCACACTTTCACAAGCGAAGTTTAAAACGTTTATGAGAAGTGACACAACCTAGACATGCACAACACTGGTTACTTCCAAAATATCGAGATTCCAGCTGTGCCCACGGACGGTGCAATATGGCTTGATCAGTGCCTCCAATGGTATTGCTGATTCTGGTCTTCAAGTCTGCAATTTTTGACACTTTCGATTATTAAGCAGTATATTTAACATATTCCACAGAAAGAAGTTCAAATGGGTTATGTCAGCCGAACATGGTGGCCATGCAATGGGTTCATCCCTACCGATCTACTTGTTGGGGAATGCTTTTTCGAGAAAACTGCGAATACACAATGTCCAGTGTGATGGTGCGTCATCTTGCTGAAACATGGCATTTAATCAAAGGTCCTCCATTTGTGAGCAAACGTAATTAATCAATGTATCGAGGTGATTTCCTTCTGCTATTGTTTATTCATGGAAGAAAAATTATCCTAAAATCTTCTCATTCAGTACCTCACACCAAATATTCACTTTCGAGCTGACCCTTTCGACTTCCTAGAGACATGAAGATTTTCGAATCCCCAAAATATTCATATTATGCGTGTATTCAACTAAAACAAATTGTCAGGAAGAAACTTTGATAAACGTATAATAGCAGCACAAACATATACAGTACTAACTTTGGTAGGACACAATATAATGGTAAATTTTTTCAGGAACTTTGTGGGCACCGTATAGATTTTCTTAACAGAAATACAATCTACTAAGAACAGAACAGCCGATTTTTGTTTTACTTATTTCCACCCGATTTATTTTAATTAGGATTTATGATGGTTGAAGTTTATAATACTTCAGTCGCCAATTTGAAGAGGATGATTGCAATGACCATTCATAATGTTCATACTGGCATTCTAGATCGAACGTGGTAGAAACTGATGACTGTTTAGATTCTATTCAGGTGATGTATTGCTCCCATGTTGAATATGTGCAAAAAATGGTGCTGAATGAAATGTATACCCATATATATTGTAAATATTGCAATGCATATCCGTATGAACATTAAAATTTGAACATCAAGATTTATGAGCATCAAAATTTGATTTGACCTTCTAGGATACCCTTTATATTATTAGGATTTAATGATAGTTTTATATATATTTACAGCTGTAGTACTGAAAAGTAAATCGCAAATAAATATAATTCAATTTTCAGTGGTTTAATTCTAAATTATGAAACAGTTGAATAGGAAATTTTTTTATTCCTTTTTCTGTTTTGGCAGTTCAAGTTCTGAGTTCGCTGTTATGGCGGTGAAACATATCTATCCATTTTCTTAAGTTTTCGTACACATCTCACATTGTGCGTTGCCTACCAGAATTGTATCATTTATTTTAATATTACACGGGTGTTTTTTTTATAATCTTAGGCACCTAGTTTATTTCAGCTTCTAGAAATCTTTGCAGTATTTCTGCCATAAGGATTCCTCTTCATAAATATTTGAAAGCTTAATTCTACAAATTTTTGAAAGGTAATGAGACTAAAGATTTGCTTATTAAGGAAAGGAGATATTGCTGAACCCCGTTAAACTGAACTGAGTACCGAAATTTAGTTCGTTATAGCCGACACAGTATGAAAAATGGATTATCTCGTGGAAAGCGAGTAAAAATTAAATGGTGAATCCTCCACCTAAAAATGATGATTAACATCGTTACATGAACTGAATAATAAATTCAAATTAAAAACATATTATTAAAATATAATTACAGCTATTTTTATGGACAGTTATTAAATTTGTTGTTCTTTCTTCACTGTACAACGATAATTTTGCCTCATAAATTTCTAGCATATGTATCATAGTTCTGATCTTACTCTCGAATTAGCCCCACCAGTAGCCAAGTGATTTTTGTGGCTATCATTTCTGTAGTTAAATTTCGCATTCCACCTGCCAGGAGGCGAATGATTTATTGTTATTTGAACGATTCATCGTCGTCTGCCGTTTTGCAAAGTTTGGATAAAGAAATACTCTCGCAGCTCGATTAGTACTCTTAGCTAAAAACGCATCAGCCACGGTATTCTTCAAACTGACGGAGAGAACAGAGAGACCGGGGGCAGAACGTGTGTGCGACGGTAGGAGCGGCGAGCAGCAGAGGACACTTTCAAACAGGGCCTGAGGAGTTCCTGAAGGAAGCAAGACCAGATGATAGAGTAAAGAATACTAGATTTTCAATTTTTAGTGATGGTACAAGCTTTTTTTAAAATTACATTTCTTTTAATTAATGACAAATCATGTTTCGAGACTAATAGCTCTCGAAACATGATTTTGCAGTTTTTCATTTTTCATTCCAGTCTGTTGCCATTCAGAAAAAAGTAAATTATAATTCTGTCATATTTAATCTGTCTGTTATTGATTAGGAAACGAAACTATTTAAAACATCTTACTATTAAAGGTAGTAAATTCAGCTCTAACGAGTATTATTCTTTTACTTTTCAATTTAATTAGTTTAAATAAAAATGCCTTTAACTCATGATATATCTAATTTTAAATGTTAAATATATTTATAGAATAATATTACATATTTTTCACTTTTTAAACACACAGAAGGTATATAATAATGTTCCCATGTTAGTCTAAATGTATATTTATCTAATATCCTATAAAACGCTTCGCTATTCCACTTGAACCATCTCTCGATAATCTCTATTGATAAACATATAAAATTTTAAAAAAGATCCTCTTTTCGGCGGTCCTTAAGATCTGAATACTTTCTTCTTTTTAGTCCAAAAGGAGCTGTGTGTCGAAGCGTGATTTTTTGTTAATTCACTATGAACGGCGTATCACGTTTCAGATTGTTGCCACGAAATATTATCGCCTTGTATTATTTTTAATGAAACAAAATAATGAAGAATCTACATGTATGTATGTTCTTCGCAATGTGAAATAACGACGACACCTAGAGCTATCAAATTTTGATTTAGGTAATTCTACTCCTGAACACTTGCTTCTGGCAGCTAGAAATTTAAATCGTGAATTTATAATTATTTATTTCATATTTCGTAAAACTTTGTTTTTTCATATTTCGTAAAACGATTTGAAAGCCAGCAGTGGCAACACTGTTCGAAATAAAACATATTCACCTTCAGCACGCAAGACTGTTGCCATTCGGTAAAATGTAAAGTACTTATCTTTCAATCTGAATTAACAAACTCTGCTCTATGTGCCATGACCGGTAATAAAATACTTTTATCTTCCACACACCAGCGTGTAGCCACTCAGTAAATCCAAAGGTACTTTTCCAATTGGATATGGAAGGTTATTGAGTAACAAATTAAACCGTTTAAAAGCAAACATTGTTCTTAAGAATTTTTTTCTGTTTTTTAATCTGATTGATTTAAATTATAAATGTATTAAAATCATAATATGTCTAACTAGAAGACATATTTAATATGTTATTAAATGACGTTAGTTGGACACATTAAAATAGTTACGTAGTTTTTATTTTTTATGATAACAATTTTAGGCGGCTGAACACACGAGCGGCAAGTTTTTAAAAAGAAATAATATAGCGAATATAAAAACATGTATGTCAACCTCTAACACTCTAATGTGAATTCTAAAGACATGCAGTTTTTAAATATTTTGTGATTTTGTTGTTGAATTCAATTTTATGTGGCGTAACTGAGAACACGATGTTTAGTAATTAAAATTAACACGTAAAAAGTTAATAATAATAAAAAAAGAACTTTGTTAATCATCTTACTAAGAAAACTAATATCGATATGATAAACTGAGAAAAGACTTGAAAAAAATATAAAAATATTTGCCAACATTGCATCGGAAATTCTAAACATAAGCTATTATACACCTTTTAAAGATTTTGTTATTGAATTCTGTGTGGCATAACTGCGAAGAAGACGATGCTTAATAAGATAGCTAAAAGAGGGGGGGAAAGAAAAGTGTTAGCAGAAATGAGTGCAAGAGCAGACTCGTAGTGTGCGAGCTCAGCCGAGAGCACAGAAAATCTTAATGAATACTTTTAGGCGACTGTTCAGATCTAAAAACTTTCGGACATTTTTTTCAACCTTTCATTTTTTTCCTTTTTCAACTAAACTTTGGTTATGTTAGTTACAAGTTTTTTCTTGCTAAACGAGGCATAGCAGATTTTGTTTGATTTAACATTCTTTCTAATTAAATGTAATCATGTGGGGAGGGCAGTTTGTTTCTTGCCAAATGCTGGGAGTTTCACCTGGATTGGATTCCAAACGAACGCACTGGCTGCGTGGCTGGTTTTCATGATCCTTTAGAAAGTCCTCCACCGAAGCATCCCTAGTAGGCAGTCGCTTGTGCTTTGCCATATTCATATAACCTGACTTTCACTCGAAAATCTCATATCTTCCTAAAATGCACATTTCTAATCACGAATAACTATTTTATATATTAAGATATAAAAATCTAAAAATATTAAAGAATATTTTGCTAACTTTTATTCTACACCTGAGTGCAAAAATAATCAGTCATTTTCTGCTGGAGTGAGTAGATTACAGGAAAGTTTTATCCGTATTTTTGTCCAAAATATAAAAACTCCGTAACTTTCAGTTCTGGAGATATTGTGAATAAATGCTTTTTAATAACAGGCGTCGCAATTTTGGCATCCAGTATAGAACGGGGTTAACTTTCTGCGTATTGCGTTTTTTCTACATATCAAGCATTTCTCAATTTATTTGTCGCAGTATCTTCATTATTCGGATCTTTGTATATAACAACAACATCGTCGCTCGATTGAAAATGCTCCACGTTACATTCTGATAGCACTGAAATTCCATTTTTTTCTAGACATTTAGCAGCGATAGGTAAATCCTCGTTTTCATCATTTTCCTCTTCAATACCCTTTGACAGATCAGCATAAAGAAAACGATTTCTGATGTTTAATTCTCTAATTATTCGCCACGACTTTTCTGGCGTTATCATAGCAACAAAAAGTGAAATCTTCGCGATTGCCATGCTTCTCCAAGGTGCTTAAAATGCTGTGCTTTCTAAAATAACACACCAGGCACCTGATCATCATCAGGCCTTGGTCCGTAAATGCAACATCGAGTGTGAATTCGAGGCATGAAAACAATCCATTTTAAATCCTCAACTTTTGTGTATGCAGTACAATTATCATCAAGAAAAGAATCTTTCGTCTTTTCACTGAAATTTCTTCATTTTTTTTCCACTACTCTTTTTTCAGATATTTTTGACATCATCTTTGCTTTACAGTCAGTTATATATGTTTTTTTCTTGGTACTGGCGAAAGGCATTATAGCAGATAATTTGATTTCATTTCTCGGTAACTGATTCTGAAAGGCTACATAATGTTCTGACTGTTTTGTCTGAAGAAATGTTGCTGCTGTCTGAAGAAATGTTGCTGTTTGTTAGTGCTCAAATGGCTGTTGGATACCAACAGCCATTTGAGCACTAAACGGCAATTTCTTCAAAGTATCTGGAAAATTTATTAGCCTTTATCTGACACATTTGTCTAGATATCGGTAGACTACGGCTTCTTTGAATAATGAATCATTTCTGTAGTTCTTGTTTAACATCCTTATGCTCTGTCTTTTCCAAACTTTTCTTCATATCCACACTTTTTCCACGAGCAAAACTTAATATAACCTCAATTTTTCGACATGGTACAAATTGAGAATTCGAATAATCTGTGCTTCTGCCAGAAATGGATTTGATTGCATCTATTTGTACCTTTCAACTAATGCACACCTTAAAAAATAGAACGCTTTATGATCAGTGCTCACCGTATGCATGAACTTTTTATTTTTTTTTATATAGAAAACATTTATGCAGAGATCAGAAATTAAACGTTGAAAAAAATTTCCGGTTCCCAGGAATTAAAGAAACCGAGAGTTAAGTTTAAATACACAACAAATTAAAAAAAAAAATTCAGGTTTCCAATAAAATAAATGAACATTTTTATAAAAATACATTGCAAAAATTCTACAAGCTTGTGATAGGGTCTCAGGTTTGAACGAATAAAATTTTGCTAATAAGTATTCTATTCTGTCTACAAGTATTTTCATTGCTGTCAATTCAAATATTTATATTTTTTGGTATAGGTCTCTCATTGCTGTCAATTCAAATATTTATATTTTTTGGAAGATAAAACACGGCAATTTATATTGAATATAGAATGGAAGATGCCTGAAACAAATATTAGCTCAACTGTTCTAATTTGATGGCGCCATCTAGTGAACATATGTGGACCTCTCTAGTATTTTACATTTATGAAGTTTTCTCCTCGGAAGTAAAATAACTCAGCTAAAAGTTTTAGTCAATCTCATACTGTTAGAAAATCCGATTTCACAGTTATTTATATTGTAAAGCATATTTTTAACACACGTATAGTTTTCCAACCGTACAAAAATTTATTCTTAGAAGATCATATTCATCATGTTACTTATTCCCTATTTTTTTGTAATATTACGCCATATTACGTAGCATTACTGAAACAGAGAAAATAAATAAATAAGGCGTAATATAAATTAATAAATACCATAAAATAAAAATAAAGGGTAATATAAATTATATAAGCATATAGTGTAGAAATTAAATATAAAGCTTGTAATTGATTCTCCAGGATGTAATTGCAAGTTGTAAAGTTTGCTGTCTGAAAATTATTGCATAATTCCTCAACAAAGTGTTTACCAATAAACACCACCTTTTTAAATTAGAAAAGATAAAAAATTTTAAAATATATGCAAACATTCTACTTTCTTCTTAATAAAAAATAATCTTTACTGTCTAATAACTTAAAAACTTCCGATTTTAAAACCTAGGTATTTTTCTACGTTTCTTTTTTGATGCAAAACCGCATAAAAAGATGCTATGAAAATATTAAAAAGATATATCATTTCTTGTACATGATAATAAAAGGAATATATGAGTAGGCATACATCGCTGCAAAACATCATCAGAACTGTTAGAGTTTGCTTTTAATGCTGATGACGATATTAATAAGAAAAACAGTTAAAATTTTACAATCTGTGTCATATAGAGTATTAGAAAACTGCTTTATTAATGAAACCCAAAAGCCTAAAATAAGAGTTGTAGCAAAATATTAAGAAGTCGAGATAAAATTATTTTTGAAATGATTAATTTAATGCTACGTTCAGCAACCCACTTTTTTTAATCCTGAAAGTAAAAAAAGAAACTTAGTCATTGTCAGTTTTCAACAACGTGCATTTGTGTTGAAAGCGATATTTTTTTACTGGAAACAGTAACATCTGTTCGAGATGTGAAAAAAAAGATAGATAAGTTACAGTAGCTGTGCCACCAGGTAATAAAAGAAAAGACTAAGCTTATTTTTGGTGCATCTAAAAAAAAGGGCGAATATTTCAATTCTTTTTATCTTTTCATTGTCAAGAGAAAAAAAAAAGTCCTTTGAGCTGCAATTTCAGTTTTAGAGAAGAGAAAGTGGTCTCAAGAGGACAAACTTGGAAAATAGCGGAATAGTTCATTGTGCACGCTTGTTTGCTGGTCAAAAATTGCCATGCGTTGCTGATCACTGTTATGTGCATTGCGTAGAGCTTTTCTACTGAACAGATTCTTAAATTTTATAAGTTCGACAAACCTTTCCACATAATGTGTATTTTGCGGAATCCCTTATCAGTTCACTTTCGTTTGATTTTTATCACATTTTTATGATAACAAATGTTTAAAAAATAAATAACATTTTTATATGTAAAACTGTATACTCATAAATCCCTGTTACTTAGCTCAGAGACTCGCTGGAATATGCAGTTCACAGTTTAAGAACCGTTGCTGTAAAACCCAGTGTTAAAAATTCCTCTCAATTAAGTGATAAACGGCTTTTCAAAACAGAATTTAATTTCTTCCTATTAAACTTACAAAGTTTTTTAATATTGTTCAATTATATAATTGCCAAGCTTTGTATTTCATTTGAGTTAAATCAGTAATAAAATGTTCTGTATTATACTGTAGATGATCTCGCGTAAATTCTGTTTCTTTATCGAGAATAATATCATTATGTAGTGAGACATTTCACTAAGTGCGTTAGGCGATATACGGCAAAATGCTGCGCGAGACTCTCTATCGGAAATTCTAAAGATATACTGTTTTTAAATCATTTGTTATATTGTTGTTGAATTGAATTTTATGTGGTATAAATGCGAAGAACGTGATTTTAATAAATAAAGTTAACACACAAAAAGTTTTAAAAATTCCCCTTTGGGAGTAATATAAAATCTGAAAGTTTTCAGATCTTTTATTTAATTATTATTATGCATTATGTATTATTATTATTTTAATAAACATTATAAATAAAATATTAATATTATTTTAATATTTGTATTATTTTTATTTAAAAAAACAGATGGATAAATATGTTGCTCTATTTTTTATTAATAAACTCTATTTTCAAATAAATTGTATGTGTATTTATATTATTTTTATTAATAATCTAGAATGCGTGCTACGGTAAAAATGTGCGTAATGAATTCACACTGTAATGGTACTGAAAGTATTAAGGGGGGGGAGTTCAAAAGTGAACTGCGCTTCAGTCTCTTAAATGTTAAATCCGACACTGCTAAAATCGGACATAACCTTCGAAAAATTATACCATTTTCTCAAACTTCTAAAATTAATTGCTTTCGAAAATCTTCCACGAAGCATTGTTTCTGTGGCAAACAACTATCATGTACTTTTTGAAAATAAATTACCCAGCTTGTCAATTATGGAATAATTTCTTTCTTATTTCACATATCTTGAGTATTAGTGCCACCTCATAATTCTGCTGCTTCTGAATAAGAAATAGAATTTATTATTGGTGGTTATAGTCAAACTCACAGTCATCAGATTTTCAGTAACCATTTTAAACAGGAATCATTAATGACATTCTGATAAAATCACCCTGTTACAGAACGTGGGGGGGGGGTGAAATGGCTGATTGGATAGAGTTTACGACATTTTCTCTAGGGGTATTGAAAAAAAAATTTTTTTAGAAAATCCTACAAGAAGGCATTCTTCCTATGTCTTCGAGTGTCTCATTGTAACGCATTCAAATGTAAATTAATGATAAGTACAGTAACTATTTAAACATTATTAATGTAAATTAATAACATGTGTTTCAGTGTTTGTTTTACGCAATATTGGACATTTCTTGAAAAACGCAATTGATCAACTGAATTTTGGACCAACATTCTTCAAAAAAGGGTCAGCTGATGAATCTGTCAGGGAAGAATCATTAACTGTCAAGATCCATAATTTTAACCATGATTCTGAATTTGTGAAATCTATAGCGATAAAATTAACTGCTTTTGTTTCCACTAGATGGCGATAGAAGCTTGCACAGCAAGGGAATACATTTGATAAATACGTAAAAAAATTCTGGTTTTATCGAGCCTTTGAGCTTCAACAATAATAATAATAATAATAATAATGATAATAATAATAATAATAATAATAATCATATTGATAATAATAATAATAATAATAATAATAAAGAGAGAGAGAAAGAAGGAAAAGAAAAAAAGAAATATAAATAATATTTCTATAATTAAAAAAAATGAAAAAGCATTAAGTAGACGTGCTTTTACATTAATAAATCATTCTGAATACACTGCAAAATACAAGCTTTATCTCAACATGCTTTTTTTCTTTTCTTTTTTTTTCCTTCTGCAGGATGTAAAAATAGAGTAATGACAGCAATTAGCGAACATTACCCAAGTTATGCAGATAATGACACCTGCTGCTAGACTCTCATACGAATTACTTTAGCACATTTTAAGAGTTCCTTTGATATATTCAGCGTCCTTCTTTAATCTAATCATTTGCTTTGTTTTCTGTTTTAGAATGTTAATGATGTTCCCGAATTTAAACTCCATAAATTTGCTTAATTGCATTACTAGAATGCTAGATACTCACGGAAGTTCTAAGTCCAATCTGAAAAAATACTAAATAGTTGCACATCAGTGGTTTATCCAGCTTTCAGTAGCGTGGTGGTTCAGTAATCATAATATTTATCAAATTTCAATAAATATAAATTGATTTAATTAAATATAATGATATCACAATCTTAGAAATCTCACATTATCACTATATGACATTGTTCCTCCAACTATCTAAACAATTCTGAACACACCCAATGGCGCTCTTAACGCCTTCTCGCGTTACGCCGGTCTTACCATTCTCCTTGCTTAAACTCCCATGGAGTTTACATTTCAGATATTCAGATAAAATTTAAAGTCAATAAAATTACACTAAACTAAATATTAAATTGGTAAATTATTAAAATATATAAAATAAAAGTTTTTCAAGTTTATATCATTCAGTCTGCAAATGGTAAAGGAATAACTTTGTTGATGGCTCGCCGAAGAACACCTGTAGACGTTTTAACTTCAACTACTCTGACCAGACCATCAGAACCAGGACACACCTGTTGGATGCGACCCACTGTAGAGTCATTTAGAATTTTGAAGTAGGAAACAGGAAAAATGAGCAATGCTCTTGCTGGGACTCGGACCTGGAGCTCTCGAATAAGCGCCGAATGTGCTACCGTTACACCACGAAGGCATGCAGAAAGGACAGATAAAATACCTTATATGCTTTTGGATGAAATAAGAAAACTATAAGATTTAAAGTGGAACGGGGTGCATTCTATAGCGAAGTCACACTGAAAAGAATAAATATGGTAATTTTCGACAGGAAGAACTATGCTAAATATGTTACAAGAACATTGTCTGGTATTTCTGTCTATACTTTTTGAAAGAAACTTAACCAGTATAATTTAGTTATAAGGGACGGATCAGAGAGTTATAAGGGACGGATCCAGAAATGGGATTCAACCGCTTCGACCCATCCGTTTCCTAAAATATCTTAATTTCTGCAAATCCGTTGTTCAGCTTAAATATTTATGATTATTTAGGCAGTTTGTCACTATTCTGTACCAAATTTTACTAAGCATCTATAAAACGAAGCTTTAACATTTTTGAATTCCATCACTGACCATGTATCCTTCCAGAGCACGCTTCCATCTGAAAATAAATTTATGTGGAATAAAATATAAAACCCTCTTCATCAGAAAATCATTCTACCATCTGAAAATAACTTTCAATTGATAGTGCAAATTAAAATGCCTTCCGCAATAATTTTTCCCTTCCTTAATTAATTGCATAATTTTAATGAGTAAGCATGTGAAGTCATAATCATTTATTTTCAAAACATATTAAAAAGAGATCGGATTTTTCCAAGCTATTCTGCCAGGAAAGATGTAACGCCAGTTCAGGAAATTTGATTACATTTTCCGTTGAAACAATGTCATTACTACTTTTTCTGCCGTTCTTTATGAGCCGTAACCGGAAAAGGATATATGAAATTCAGCAATGCGTTACGACTTCAGATAGTAGCCGTTAAGAGATGATAATTAGAGAAACGTTAAGAGTAAAAAACCAAACACATAGAATTTGTATTCTGGACTTAGTCTTCATTACCTTTGTATTTGAAAGACTGGATTTCCTCTTTAGCAGAATTTTGGCTGAGGTAGTATTAGCCATTTTATGATATCCAAAAGAGATTTCTCTGAAAAGTTTTAGCTTATCTTCATTTTATATCAGACTTGATTTAGTTGTCAGATTTCATCTGATCAAGCAAAGACGTAATAAATGCTACCCATTTAAAAGCGCTGAAACTTTGCTGAAAGACTTCATCAGAAGAAATAACTCTAATCTTACGTACAGTCTAAAATGTGAAACTCTATATCCATTTAATTTTTATCGAATTTCGCTTTATGGAACTGATTTTTAAATGAGATGAATAATCGATGAATCTGGCATTAATAAGCATTTTTCTTAAATGGATAATACTGGATAATTTTATGCAAGTTTTAATTGTCTTTGAAATAATTATTGTTATAGAGTGCCCAGATTTTATTCAGTGAAATTGAAGGCAATTTTATGGCTTTTCTAGACTAATCAAAAGTCTTTAAATTGGCCAGCGATGTAGTTTGGAGGACCACATCTTTGCTTGGGCGCAGCATACAAGGGTCATTTTCTATCGCTTACATTTCGGCCAAGACCGGTTTAGAAGCCTCTAAAACCCGCAGTTGCGAGGCCCTCAAACTTTACAGGAGAACTGCAATATGTTTCCGCATTGAATAATTTTTCATACATTTACTTCAAATCCCAAAACCTATGGAAAATTACATTGCGACTTTGCAAAAGAAATGAAAGGGGAATCACGGTGGACTAGGACAATTATATAAGAAGCATAAATAAGTGTGGAAATTATTTTGATTAATTGATAGATGGCGCTAGCGTTTCGTGTGAAACGTGGCATGCCTTTTTTGAATTTCGGCAGACTCTCCACTGGGAGCTCTATGGAAAGGTAGATAGATATATTCGTGCGTAGTTTCGCACACTAGTCGAATAGGAACAATGAAGCTCCTATTAAAATATTTGATTTTTCGATTGGCATTAGTATTTCGATCTTTTATGATCAGTACAAATCTGTAAGTGATTACTTGTAAATAATGTACATATTAAACTTTACGGTTTAAAAATTACTCAACCTTTGATTTCTATGACTCTTTGAATTTTTGAAACAAAACTGGTGCATGCGGCCATCAATTTGGATTTAGCACATAGCAAGTGTGCGAAGACAGCAAAAGGTAAGGCTAAATTTTCTATTTTGTAAAGTAGAGCCATGGCAGAAGATTCTGTTCTTAAACTGAAATCGAAACGAAAAGTTCTAAGGACCACCGTGTCCAAGATTCTAAAGAAACTCGAAACGGAATTAGATAAAGAAGACATTAGTACAAGTATAATAGAAGAAAATTTAGATCAATTAATTATGAAATCGAAATCTCTGACTGATTTAGATGCTCAAATACAGCGCGATTTGAAAGTGGAAACCGACGAATTCGAAACTGAAATAACATCTTGTATCGAATACGAAGAGAAAATCCAATTATGGCAGTTTAGAGCGAATAAAAAATTGAAAGAATTAACTAAAGTGACAAATTCGGATAATGAAAATAGCATTTTTAACGAAACCGCCAAAGATTCTCAAAACGAAAGCAATAAATTTACCCGGCTGCCAAAATTAACTATCTCTAAATTCTACGGAGATTATACCCAGTGGACAAGTTTTTGGAACTCTTTCAAAGTAGCAATCCACGATAATGAATCTTTAACAAAAATCGAAAAATTTAATTACTTAAAATCGTACTTATGCGGCAACGCTGCACACACGATAGAAGGTTTCTGTATTTCGGAACAAAATTACGACGAAGCTGTTGAAATTCTTAAAAACAGGTTTGGCAGAAAAGATATCATTATAAACTCACACATGCAAAAACTCCTGAATCTTACCCCAGTAACTAAAACCAGTGACATTTTAAAACTTCGCAAACTTTGTGACACTATAGAAACCGAAATACGCAGCTTGAAATCGTTAGAAGTCACACCAGATAAATACAGTTATATGTTGATCCCGGCAATAATGAAAACACTGCCTTCTGAGATAACTTTAGAGTTTAATCGTAAAACGGATTCATCATCCTTTTTTAATGTTGATAAGTTAATACAATTTATTCGATCGGAATTAGAATGTCGGGAAAGAAACCATCTTTTGCTCTCTACCCATAAATCAGAAAACACTTCCTGTGCTTATAAAGAGAAGAAGGGAGGGAAGGAGAGTATAACGTCTTCTGCTTACCAGCTCTTGGCGCCAGTTAGTGAAAACAAAACTACTAATTGGTGTCTGTTCTGTAATACATCTAAACATGTTACTGAAAAATGTGAGTCATTGACAGTTGATGAGAAGAGAAATTTATTGCGTAAGCAAGGAAGATGTTTTTTATGCTTGAAATCGAAACATCGAATGAAGGAATGCAAAAGTGGTGTCGTTTGTTCCAGATGCAAGGGCAAGCATAACCGTTCTATATGCTTTCAGGCTGAGAAAGAACTAAAAGAAAAAAATGACAGTGTACAAGATTCGCATGTTCTTTCAACATTCTCTGGGAATAAAATTAAAACCATTTCGCTTCAAACGTGTTGCGTAACACTCCGAACAAATACGCAGTCGGTTTTAATAAGAGCTCTTCTGGATTCAGGTAGTATGCGTTCTTTCGTGGCAAAGGAAATCGCGGATAAATTGAAACTTCCTATTATTCGATCAGAAACTCTTTCAGTATTTACGTTTGGAAATAAAACACCCATTAGAAAAACATTTAACGTTGTTAAGATAAAGTTAGAGAACAAGGAAATACCGAATTCGAAAATCGAAATTGAAGCCCTCGTGACTGAACAAATTTCAAGTTCTGATTTACCACCTCCTAATGTGAATAAACACATTATAGGCAAACAGTTAGAACGTTTACAACTCGCAGACTCTTGGGATTGTAAGGAAAAAATAACTCTTTTGATAGGAGCTGATTATTATTATGATATAGTGACTGGGAAACTTAAACGTTTAGACAAACATTTAGTAGCTGCAGAAACGCTATTCGGTTGGTCTCTGCTAGGTTACACTAAAGGTACAAGGTGCACTTCTACAGCCTTTAATATTGTAGTTGAGGAAGATATAATATCTGATCAGATAAAAAACTTTTGGGAGCTTGAAAGTTTAGGTATAAAGCCTGAAAATGAATCATCTGATCCATTGGAAGATGCTATAATGGAAAAATTCGAATCGGAAATTTTATACAAAAATTCTCGTTACAAGGTTAGGCTGCCATGGAAGTCTGATAGAAAATATGAGTTACACAATAATAAAGCGGTTGCGGTGAAACGATTTGAGAAACTCATAAAGCGATTTCAGAATAACCCCGAACTTTTTTATTCATACCAGACAGTTTTACAAGATTATTTACAACAAAACATCATTGAACCAGTTCCAGACACTGAACTCAAATCACAATGTGAAACCCAAATCACATTTTATTTGCCTCACAGAGAAATCATTCGCAGTGATCGAACTACTAGTAAACTACGTATCGTATTCGACGCGTCCTCACATGAACCTGGTGAAATTTCGTTGAACGACTGCTTACATATTGGTCCAAATTTGTATCCTGACATTTTCGAACTTTTATTAGCCTTCAGACTTCATCCTGTAGCCTTTATAAGTGACATAAAGCAGGCTTTTCTGCAGATAGAAGTAGATGAGAAAGACAGAGATGTAACACGTTTTTTGTTTACAGAAAACCCATTCGAAGATCCACAAAATTTCATAACTTACCGATTCACTCGTGTGTTATTTGGCGTAAATAGCAGTCCGTTTTTATTGGCTGCAACCATTAAACACCATTTGAAACAATATAAGAAAACCTCCCCTGCCACTTGCGAATTCCTAAATGATCACATTTATGTAGATGACATCATTGGAGGACACCAAAATGTTAAACTTGCTTTCAATACCAGTTTAGAATGCATCAGCATTTTTAGAGATGCCAGTATGATTTTACATAAATGGCATACCAATTCTCAAGAACTGCGCGAACTGTGGATTAAAGAAGGTATTGAATGCGAAGAATCTCCTCAAATTTCGGAAGCTAGAAACCCTCCATTGAAAGTGTTAGGAGTCGCTTGGGACAATCAAAATGACTCAATTTACTTTGATGTCAAAAACTTGATAACATTTCTGTCAAAACAAGTTAATACTAAACGTTTTGTCTTGCAGGCAATAGGACGAATTTTTGATCCTGTAGGTCTATTATCTCCGTTTGTACTTAGAATCAAAATCATATTGCAACAAATCTGGGTACTTGCTTTAGATTGGGATGATGAACTACCAGAAAATTTATGTTCTGTATGGAAAAAATGGTGCAAAGAAGTTTCCAGTTTGGACGAAATCGGTATTCCACGATATTATTTTTCTGCAATTGGTAATAGTGATGTGGAAAGGATTGAGCTGCACTGTTTTTCTGACGCTAGCAAAAAAGCGTATGGTACAGTAGCGTATCTGCGTATAATTTCCAATAATGAACAAATATTTACGGTTTTTGTTGCTTCCAAGACTAGAGTAGCGCCTTTAAAACCGCTCACCTTACCTAGGTTGGAACTCATGGGAGCTCTTTTATCGGCTAAGTTAGGCACTAGCATCGTTAAAGTTTTGAAGTTACAACTTTCTTGTTTTTTCTGGACTGATTCGAAAGTCACACTTTTCTGGATAAAGGACTGTGCAAAGAAATTTAAGCTTTTCGTTAAAAATCGTATTCAAGAAATACAAAATTTAACATCCCCAGAAAATTGTCATTACTGCCCCGGAAAAAGTAACCCAGCTGACTTGGCTTCGAGGGGAGCTAAACTTCATGAGCTGAAAAACAATCCTATCTGGTTTCAAGGGCCAGAATGGCTTAGAATGTCGTCTGAATTGTGGCCTCGACAGAACGAAGAAAAACCTATCGTTGAAGAAGAATTAGAATACCGCAAGAACATTAATGATATTTATGAATTTGTGTGCACGGCAGTTGAAGAAAGGCTAATAGACATCTCAAAATATAGTAATTTAAGAAAATTGTTGAGAATAACTAGTTGGATGAAGCGATTCATTGGTAAAATTAGGAAAACGAACCATTTGACAGGTTCATTAACAACCGAAGAATTAGTAGATGCTGAAAATTATTGGATTAGATCTGAACAAGAACGCTTTTATCCCAAAGAAATCGAGTCTCTGAAAAAGGCAAATAAAGTCGGAAAAAAATCATCTTTATATCTTTTTTATCCCTTTTTAGACCAGAATGGGATACTGAGAACAGGTGGAAGATTAGAACATTCTAGTTTGTCACATGATGAAAAACATCCTGCGATTCTTTCAAGAAACTCCTGGCTAACGAATTTAATAGTAGAAAGTACACATGTTAAAATGATGGATGGAGGAGTAGCAACAACCTTAGCTGAAATTCGTAGTCGTTTTTTGGATCCCAAAAGGACTTCAGTTTGTCAAGAAAATAATAAACAAGTGCCTTATGTGTAAAAAATATTCATTGAAATCTTCCGACCAGACCACTTCTCAGCTTCCAGAAGATAGAATCAATGAGACGCCGCCATTCTACGTTTGCGGCATAGATTTTGCTGGACCGATTTACGTAAAAAACGTCGAAGGGAATCAAAATGCCTATGTAGCATTATTTATTTGCGCCACCACTAGAGCCATACATTTGGAACTTGTACCGAATCTCTCTACGGATTCTTTCTTGATGGAATTCAAAAGATTCACCTCTAGGAGAGGCAATTGTCGAGTAATTTATTCAGATAACGCAAAAACTTTTAAAAAGGGAAAAAAGGAACTCGAAAATTTCTCTAAACTGTTGTCAAATGAGAAATTCCAAGATTTTCTGTCGAATGAGAAAATTGAATGGAAGTTTATAATAGAACGAGGGGCTTGGTGGGGAGGCTTTTATGAGAGATTAGTAAAATCAGTGAAAGAATGCTTAAGGAAAATTCTCGGTAAAGCCTTGCTAACGTCTGAAGAATTGTCAACGGTTTTAGCACAAGTGGAAGCTGTTTTGAATTCTCGTCCATTGACCTATGTGTACAGTGACCACAAGGAACCACTGCCACTGAAACCAGTCAATTTCTTGATTTTCGGATAAAAAGATTCTTCACTACTTATCACCCTTAGCTCCATTGTTAAAGATGGCTCTACCAAGTTCTCTCTGACGAAAAGAAAGATTTATCAAGATTTATTGGTTAGGCAATTGTGGACTAAATGGAAAACACAATATTTAATGGATCTTCGGTCAGCTCGTCAATTAGAGAATCCTAACTTTTATGATGATCTCAAAGTTGACGATCTCGTCTTAATAGAAGGGAATAATAAGTGCAAACTTTTGTGGAAGTGTGGCAGAGTAATAAAAGTTTTTCGTGGTCGTGACGACAAAGTCCGTTCCTGTGAACTAAAAACTGCTGATGGAACAATAATAAGACGACCAGTTCAATTATTATATCCTTTAGAACTTTAAAAACAATTTTTATTATTTAGTAATATGAGTTGATTCAATATGTTTTTGTGCTATTGTTTATTTTTGCTATTTTAGTTTCATATGATTACGAATAGTTTAGATTTATTGAAGTAGTGTCAAAATTATATTTCATATTAACATTCATTTTTATAGAATTTAGTGTAATTACTATAGTTTGAGTATATTTTCTATTCATTTAATATACTTATTAATTGTTTTATAATTATATGTCAAAATACTTATTGATATAAATTTGATTGCTGTTAGATTAATGTGAACTCTTGACAGAGTTCAGGTGGGGAGTGTGTGGAAATTATTTTGATTAATTGATAGATGGCGCTAGCGTTTCGTGTGAAACGTGACATGCCTTTTTTGAATTTCGGCAGACTCACCACCGGGAGCTCTATGGATAGGTAGATAGATAGATTCGTGCGTAGCTTCGCACATTAGTCGAATAGGAACAATGAAGTTCCTATTAAAATATTTGATATTTCGATTGGCATGAGTTTTTCAATCTTTTATAATCAGTGCAAATCTGTAAGTGATTACTTGTAAATAATGTACATATTAAACTTTACGTTTTAAAAATTACTCAACCTTTGATTTCTATGACTCTTTGAATTTTTGAAACAGTAAGAATTCATAAAAATAAGTGTAATTTCTCTCTGGAACAGTACTTTAATTTCTGGAAATCGAAATTGTTAATCTGTAAGGCTGTGACAGCTTGGTTGTTGGTAGTTTCCTTTTGGGTAGAAAAGTTTGCTGTCTTTTCTTCGGGTGTGGAATATGTTAATATTGAATTGCCATCTTTGGGAGAACAGGATAGTGTTTGGGGTTACTGCTAATGATATAAATAGGGGTATAAAAATATGCCGATGCATGAGGACCCGAAACATAAAGGGCATATTAGCTGATTTCTAATGAAGCTAGATATCCTAGTTAATTTCTGATGAAGAATCTATTATGAAGAATTTCAAATGTTCGGCTGTTCTGAGAATTGTATCTGGGCATCGACCAGGTTGATGAGACATAACTGATTTCGTAAATGTAATTGATGCTTCACATTTTCTGCAGCGAAAAAAATATAATGCCTATATAAATTGATCCCGAAAAAGTATAGCTTGATTAAGACCAACTGTCACTTTATTTCAGGCGAAAACCAGACCCTCATGTTTCACTCTGCTTAAACTTCACTGGCTTAAAAGTAGACAAAAAAGAGAGAGAGAAAAATTCTGACTTCCCAATTTTTCTTATAAAAAATTTCTATTTTCGTTCTTCTAGCAGCCTTTACATTGTTTACTAATTAATCCAGCCCTTGCAAAAATCATTTACGCATTTTATTTTCTTTCTTAAAGAGTGTTAGACATCATAGACCCCAGATTCATTTCTTTTCCCGTTAGCAATCAGTGACATAACTGGGGTCCAAGAACTCTAAGACTAAAAGGACTACTCTAGGAGCGTAACTAGAATTCAAGAACATTGGTTACTGAAATTTGCAGTTTCTGAAAATATGTCAAATATAGAATCTCTGCCAATCATCCAGAAAAGATTAACAGGCATACTATTACAAGTTTTAAACAAAAATTTAGAAATCAAATTTTGTCCTTATGCTTCCTTTTCTATTCAATTGTTTTTCGCTACAATTTTTAATGCGTAATTTCCTAAATACCGCTAGTAAAAACAAAGATATTGTATTCTTTAACAGAACTATATGCTTTCTAGTGCATCTCGTGTTCTCAGGTAAGACTGAACGCAAATGTAGAATTTAGAAATGTTTTCCATAAACAGATTCTCAAATGTATTAATGAGTATTTTATATCTACGGATGTAGAATATTTTTGCGATAAGTAAACTGGATTCCAAAGGGGAACCACCGTATATCCTTATCTATATGACCATAAAAAGGTATTTATTCATCGTGAATTTATAGTCGACGTAGTTTTCCCTGTCTAAAAGTTTTGTTGAGTATAGATTGCATCCGTATAATCAGTCACAGCGTACAGAGAAAGTATAAGATGGATTTGTTAAATAAGAATCACGATATGAAAACAAATTAAATAAATGTTTAAAGGAAACGCAAGCTATCATGGTGAGTAAATCATGCAATGAAACAAAATATAAAGTGAACAAAAACTTTATAAAACCGAATTTGGAAAAAATTTTTAATTTTAAAGAACGAGGAGAGAGCAGAAGATAGTGCAGTAGAGCTTCTAAATTATAGCATAAGTTATAGGATATAAGCAGTCATTACGGAAAAATTTTATTTGGAGAAAAGGAATGAATGAAAAGAAGCAACAGCTATAATCGTATATATTGCACAAAACATATTTCATATGTGTTTACAACTTTTGTTTTCGAAACAAAATAATTATGGAAATAAATTATGTAATAGTCAGTAGAAACCTTGTCTAGAAAATTACAATTTCGAATAAGACGACGTTAGGGGGCTGCAAATCCCAATTTGGGATAGACCCGAAAGTACTTAAATTGGCCCTAATTTTGGCAAACATGGACTAAAAATCCTCACCCTTAGCACTGAAAACCCTGGCCTCTGAAAGTGACAACTTAGAAAACTGATGGTCAAAACGCTTTCCATTACACAAAATAAGGCACATTACGTATATTTTAAGCGTTTTCAACCATTTTTGCCCCAACCCGTACCTTTTTATCGTAAGTCAGATGCATGCACAGTGTGTCTATCAGACACACTCTGAAACTATGAGTAAAGTTTTATGAATCTTGGTCTAACCGAACCGGAAATGCATATTTTCTAATACCATTGAACGGTCACTGTACCTTGATTCGAGCTACATGAGGGAAATTTGCATTATCAAATGAGAATCCTCGAAGATCCATCCAAAGTAATGACGTATCTAGAGGGAGAGGAACGGACGGTCTGTCTCTGGTGGTATACTTTTAAGGGTCGCATTTTTTGCGAGAAAGATTATTTTATAGGGATTAGTTAGATGTGTTATTTCTAGTCCACGAATTCTAAAGTGCAGATGATTCTATTTGAGAGAGCTTTCGATTTCGAAGTTCAATTCAAACTCCAATCAGAACTCAAAATAAGTCTTAATGACTACTTATTTACGCACATTTGTTATATTACACTATTTACATGGTTGAAGATTAATTTTAAGTCAAAAGATGGGGGATAATTCCCCATTCGAATCAAATCATATTAAGAGAAGCCTAGTAACTGACTGCTCAATCCAAAGTTTGTTTTTCGATTCTCTGTTGCCACTGGCAGAAGCCAAACTTTCGCTCGTGTCGTATTTGAGTTGTAACATTTCTCCCACCTTTTGATTTTTGACAAAGTATGAGATGATCAAAACAAGTATGAAATGAAAATTGAAATAGCAATATAAACTGAAAAATTTAAATCTTACTACAAATTAACAACTTTACCTAGGCATAACATATATCTTGAATATTTTAAACTTACTTAATATACTACAAACTTACATTCTTTAAACAACACGCAAAATAATTCTTTTCTGAAAAATACTAGTAAATAGATTAGTTCACTAAAACCGAATAAAATCAAATTGTATACAAAATTCAAAGAAATGAATAAAGAAAAGTGAAAACAAATAATGGTAATTAACTAAAGTTCTTTGGCTTCATAATTTTTCTACCATATCTACTAAACTGAATGTTTCTATTGGAATTTTCAGGTTGATAGTCTTTGGTAACAGTTACTAAGTCATCTTTTTTTCCAGTATTTCCTTAAGATGTGGATGATTTAGTAGTTTTGAGTTCGAAAACAAATTCTTTATTGTCTATCTCCATTGGAAATATTCTTTGAGCTGGTTTTAACAGTTCACCACTAGAATTTTTTACTTTCACCACTCTGATGTTGTCCTTTCCTGGGTATGTTTCGATTGCACGACCCATGGGCAGTCTGTTCGTTTTCTTCTATCGTCCTCTCCAAATACTAAGTCACTTTCTTGATGGTTTCTCGAAGGTACAGGTACAGGTAAAAGTGTCGATGTACTAACAATCCAAGATATTCATCTCGAAATCTTTTACGAAATTCCACACGTAACTTTTGGTGGTATCGCCATCTTTTCGACAAGTTGGTTTTATCCAGACTGTCCAGTTCCTGAATACCCTCGTTTCGAACATCTTGAATAAACACAGAGGGAGTGAGTGCACATAAATCGGTGGAATCTTCTGACTCGTAAGTTAATGGTCTGGAATTAATATTTGCTTCTGCATCACATATGATAGTTAACATTTCTTCATGTAAGAGTAATGCTTTTCCCAGGACCCTTCTCAATAATTTCTTGATCATCTGTATCAGTCTCTCCCACCAGCCGCCGGTGGATTTAACTTCCGCTGAATTTTCATTGTCGAAGAACTTCTAATAATTTGGTTCCAGTCAACAGATCGGAATAGATTCCTTGCCTCCTACAAAATTTGTGCCATTATCGCTGTATATTACTCTAGGTCGTCCTCTTCGTGCTATGAATCTTCGAAATCCGAGAAAAAATCCATTAGGCGATAAGCTTTCGATTACTTCTAAATGAAACGGACGGTAAACTTATCAGGACTTCTGTAGATTCTAGTTGATTTCGCATACATAACTGTAGTCCTGAGTAGGAACAGGGAGCTTACTAAAAGCTATATTCGTGCGTGTGTGGAAGATATAACAAAGATAAGAAGAGTTAAAATTCCCCTATATTCGCTTATCGATTTTATATACGTTCCCGTACTTGGGAATAGAAAGACCAACCACTTGTGGTCTGAACGTAAAAGAATATAAGACTACTAACTAACTAAAATTTAAATAAGAGCTAACTTTTAAATATCTTACACAAATGACTAGCACTTAGAGTGGCCTTTTAAATTACTACGTTTGCAGTACGCAAACTGCGGACAGCTACAATACGTCTTTAACTTTCAAGAGGGTTAAACTGTGGCCTTAAAGGTTGACATTAACTGATGGTAGGTTCGCGCGAAGACTTGTATCAAAAGAGCTCTCTCTCCTTTCTTCAGCTCTTGGCAAAAAGCCACAACTTAAATACTTAAGCGTTAGCAAGTACAATTTGCATAAATATATTCACGCGTTAATTCTGGCCGGAAGTGGAAAATAAGAGATAATAGTAAAGTTTTAAAATAAAATAAACGTTAGTGAACTTAAAATCCTTACAAACTCCGCAGGTAAAAGGCAAGATCCAAGTCTTTCTATTTCCTCTTAAATAAAGTGGTCCTGCTAAGTCAACACCAGTCGCCTGAAATACATAGGCATTTCTAACTCGATCTTCTGGGAGAGGACAAGGCACTGTAACAAGAGCTTTCGCCGTGTGTCTTTTGCAGCGAACGCACTTCGATATGACTCTTTGTATTGTTTTCTTCCTTTTATTATCCAAAATGTTTGACGAATACTGTTCAAAAGAATTTGAGTACCAGCATGTAAAAGTTGTAAATGTTAGTCCTGTATCATTCTTTCTGCTAATTCATGTTTGGATGGAAGTACAATGGGGCACCGGAAGTTCTAATCGTCATGTCTTCTCAAAATCTTCGTTTTCAATCTTACAGTTCCTTCTCCATCACTGAAAGTAAAATGTCCTCTCAACTGTTCTTCTTTAGAGAATGCTTCCTGTTGAACTATCTTCAATAATGTGTTCTCAGCAATGTCCAGCTCTTCAACACTCAGGGTTCTGTCAAAATTTCTTTCTCCATTTCTACAGTTACTTATGAATCTCAGAATCCAAGAAATCATTCTCACAATTTTAAAGTAACTAGAAAAGTAATTCAGATACCATTTTTCAGCGGTGATGTTAGCCAAAGTTGAAATAATGTTCTTTCGCTTTTCTTTCATGATTTCTCCTCCGTTAGTAATCACTTCACTAATTGGCCAATCTTCTTCGTTCTTCATAAGCCATTCTGCCCTTGCCACCACCGACATTTCGCAAAACTCCGAATCGAACACCCCCGAGATATCTGCGGGATTCGAGTTTCCTGGAATATGCCACCATTTAGATTTTGATGAAACATTTTGTATTTCCTTTACTCTATTTGCGACAAATGGCGCCCAGTGGTCATCTCTTTGGATCCAAGAAAGAGCAGTGCTCGAATCCGTCCAATAGTTCCTAGGAACATTGTCTAACTTCAGTGCTTGTAAAACGAGAGCTGCGAGTTTGTCTCCTACACAGCAGGCTAGCAATTTTATAAGATTCATGGTCATTTTCCTTAATGGACTCACTCTACTTTTAACTAGAAGAAAATGTAACGATATATTTTCACGGGCTTCTTTTCTTAAATAAATCACACATCCATAGGCTTGTTTACTTGCGTCACAAAATGTATGAAGACTTTCATCTCCATTTATATCTAGAGCCCTTGGAATTCTAATACAGGACAAAAGAGACAAATCATCAATCCACAAATAGAACTCTTTTCCTAAGTCTGTAGAGACATTAGGTTATTTCGAAGCAGGAGACATGAAAAATAAGCAACGCCTTCGCCGGGAATCAAACCACGGACCTCTCGGTTACGTGTCGAGCATGCAGACCACTAACACCACGAAGGCATACGAAGAAGGCGGGAGAAATACCTTATATACTCCCCCTTTTAAAGGGCGACTGGGGTTTTGGGGACCCAATCGCCAAATCGCGGTGATGGAGAATCATCATCCACCAGCTTTTTAGTTCGGGCGCCAGTGTAGAGACATTAAGTTTTTTCG
>KK117256.1:136285-167746 GCA_000611955.2 Stegodyphus mimosarum
AAATCGCGGTGGTGGAGAATCATCATCCACCACCCTTTTAGTTCGGGCGCCACTGTAGAGACATTAGGTTATTTGGAAGCAGGAGAAATGAAAAATATGCAAGGCCTTCGCCGGGAATCGAACCACGGACCTCTGAAATACCGGCTCAGTGTGCTGACCATTACACCACGAAGGCACGCTAAGAATGTGGGAGATATACCTTATATACTCCCCTTTTTAAAGGGCGACTAGTGTTTTAGGGGACCTAGTCGCCAAATCCTGGGTGTGAAGAGTCATCATCCACAACCCTTTTAGTTCGGGCGCCACTGTAGAAACATTAGGTATTTTTTTGGAACAAGAGAGATAAAAAATATGCATTGCCTTCGCCGGGGATCGAACCACGGACCTCTCGGTTACGCGTCGAGCATGCAGACCACTAACACCACGAAGGCATACGAAGAAGGCGGGAGAAATACCTTATAAGTCTTCGAGTATATTTGTATCCCAACTAATTTTTAACAACCAGGTCTTTTATATAAGTAGTTTTGGTGTTAGCGTTATGGGACAAAGAAACCCATTGAATTGAAAATGCGGTGTAGCGCAGATAATATGTTTCTGCTAGTAAGATTCACTGATTTGTCAGTAGCAGTCTTCACATCACAGAAAAGACTTATCTTCCTTATCCCACAAAATTCCCAACACTGTAGTAGATTCTATACTGTCTTTACATTTCAAAAGAGGAGTATGCTCCCACCCTCTCAGATCGAATGACGCAGAATCTAATATTTGTTTTGATTCCTCGATGAATCGACTCAGCGTCTTCTCATCAGGAACAGATGTGATGCAATTGTTTACATAGAATGACTCTTTTAAATTTTCTGCTGTTTCAGGATATTCAGAAGAATTCGGATCAATGTGGTGGTTTAATACAACAGCCAATAGAAAAGGGACTGCAATTCAATCCAAAAACAATGCGTTTATTCGTAAAAACTCTAAGGTCTTTCTTGTCAAAGTCTTTCCACCATAAAAATCGTAAGAAATCTCGATCATTCTTATTCATTGACATTTGCAAAAGTGAATTTGTTCCAACAAATTTGAACCTTTTTCTAGACAATCATTAAGTAAAAGAGAATTTTTGTCTTTACAGGAAGCATCAAATACCGATCGCAGTTTTGTAGTCGAAGTTTCTTTGAACACCCCTTTATGCGATAGTGACACTGATTATTCATTTCGTGTTCAGGGACTTCTATAACTCCGTCATTTAACCACTCAGTGAAAACATTTTCGTAATCGTCGAATTTGCCATTTTGTATCAACCGATGTGTCATACTGTTTAAACGCTGTTTAGCGATATCGAAATTTTGACTTAAACGGTCCTTTTTTGTTACCCAAGGCGACTGAACCTCGTATCTTCCTTCTTTAAAGGTAACAGTTTCGTTAAAATAATTGAAGGAGGCAACTTCCATTTCCTTTCTACATTTTGTTTCAACAACGTCTCCACTGCCCAATAAATCTAATTTCCACAATTTTTAGTCTTCGATGAGCGAATTAATAAAGAAGTCACTGCAACAGCATGAGTTACGTTTTCCCTTTCCTCAATATGATCAAACAATTTTCTCATTAAAATCCAACCTATTTTGGTTTCCATTGTAACTAATGTTGAGTTCAAACGTTCAATTTTCCCCTTTAATAACTTCCAGTAATTATCAGCTCTGATGAGTAAAGACATGTTGTTGTTATCTAAAGATTCGTGATCATTATCAGCTAAAATTATTCCCCTACCTTTTAACACCTTAATGTTTTGGGGAGTATAGTCTAGCTCAGCATTTGATATTTCATCAGTTTCTAAAACCTCAATAATTAATTCCTGGTTATCAAGAATGCTTTTCATTTTTACTTCTACTCGCGCCCAGTTCTGTTTGGCTGTCGTTTCTGAATATATGTCTTTCTGGATATACGAGCGTTGGCTAGCATTGTCAAATAAACAACGAACTAATTTATTACGTGACCTACTTTTAAGTTCTGCTGTCGCCGTCTGTAAAAATATTTTATTATTTCCACTGCTAATATGATTGCACGCTGAATTTTCTACACTTTTTGATTGCGATATTTCAGGTGTTTTCTCATTTTTGTGAAAGTGCTACATTATGATTTTTATGTCAGTATAGACAGGAATTTTTTTCAGAGCAATCTGATAATCTATGTCCTTTAGCTAAACATAAATAACACCTTCTCTGCATTTTTAATAAATTTCGTTTTTCTTTTATGCTTATATTACACTTTTCGCTATTATACGTGTTATTTTTGCATAAAAATACATTTCTTTTCTTTTAGGGGAGCTAATAATTCGGCAGCCGACGAGGAATTAACTTGAGAGTTAATTTTGTGTGCTTAAAATTACTTTTTTGTTTATCAAAACGTTTATTCTTTCCGTTCGATTGAACGGATTTCGGTTCGGGTTTGTTAACTGCGTACGTTTGTTTGCGACATTCAATTTCTTTTTTCAAGAAAGCAATTAAACCTGTAACATCAGATTCCTCTTTTGGATCCCGCTTTCGGTGATATTCGAGAATCAAATCATGAGGCAATAATTTCAATAACATCGGATTTAACAAGTGTCCATATGAACCCGAAGTTACACCTAAATTATTTAAGCTTCGAATGTTTATTTCACTTGCGTCGTGTGATCTTCTTAGTGCATTTAAGTTAGAAGAATTTTTAACCGGTTCTATATCCAAAAGATTATTTATATGTGATTTTATAATTTTCTCTGGTTTTCCAAAGCGTTCTTTTAAGATTTCTAAGCAAGAATCATAATTTTGTTCGGTTAACTGAAATCCTTCAAGGACTTTATATGCTTGCCCTATCAATAAAGATTTCAAGCATACGAATTTTTCAATCTTGGTTAATGCTTTATTTTGATCATTCGCAGTTTGAAAACTGTTAAAAAATTCTAACCACTTTCCTGCATCTCCTGAAAATTTCGAAATATTTAACTTCGGCGATTTCATAGCCGATGACGATAAATTTATTTCAGAAACAGATGTTTTCAAAGAATTTGCATTTGATGCATTTTTCACAGATAAATTTTCATTTGCGCTACATCTATTTAATCTTATTTTAATTCTAAATTTTACAGACTTAATTTCTTCATTATATTTATCACTTGCGAAATATCTTTTTCAAATTCTTTATCATCATTTAACTGAGTTTCGAGTTGTGAATTCAATATTTTCAACGTATTTTCTCTTTCACGAAATTATTTAATCTATTTCCTGCAATCCCTCAATGTTTGTGTTTTCGATATTTTCTGATAGCAAAGTTTCTATTTTTGTAATTAGTTTTGTAGCGCTACTATGTTCACTCGTACGTTTCTGTTTTAATTTTTCCAAAGGTTCCATGTTTAAAATTGAGAAATCATAATGTTGAAACTCAGTTTTTTTTTAAATTTCAAAGAAATAGTAATCGCTTACCTGTTCACAGGTAATCCATCTAAATCTTCCAGATTCTAATCCAAAGGCCCTGCTGTTGAGGCACCGCTAAAAATGTTATTTCTAGTTCACGAATTCTAAAGTGCTGACGATTTTATTTCGGAGAGCTTTAGATTTCGAAGTTCAATTCAAGCTCTAATTATAATTCAAAATAAGTCTTAATGACTATTTATTTACGCACATCTGTTACATTACACTATTTACACGGTTGAAGATTAATTTTAAGTCAAAAGATGAGGGATAATTCCACATTCGAATCAAATTCTATTAAGAGAAGCAGAGTAACTGACCGCTAATTTCAAAGTTTGTTTTTTGACTCCCTGTTGCCACTGGCAGAAGCGAAACTTTTGCTCATTTCGCGTTTGAATTGTAACAAGGTGGATTGTCGAGGCAGGTAAAGAATGATTAGATCTTAAATTGCGGTACGGAATTAAATTGAGAAGAAAAGAGCTTTTGTCGGGATAAAGTATTCCAAGAAACTTCCATGTGATTCCAACACCTGCATACCTATGTTACACCTTATTTATTCCGATGAAACATTTAAATGCAAATTACGATTATCAACTAAGTTGTCATTTCGGTGACGTTCATATGAAAACTTCCTCTTTAGGAAAGAAATGTTCCGGAGTTTTATTTCAGTTACTGCTAAGTAAATCGAAAAAGGAGCGTGGAAGTGAAACCCTTTTTCAATTTTTACAGTTTATTCTAAAATACAATCTCAGCACTAAATTCTGAATATTGTAATATGCCCCCTCTCAATTGCTGTTAAGTGTCACTAGTTATGAGAAGCATTTTTCATACAAAAATCATTTAAGAACTTCAAATGTGTTTAAAAAATCTTTCTTTAGTGTTTACATAACAGCAACAGCAATGCAATAGAGACTTCTGCAATGTACCTACTTGTAGTTCTGACATTTCGTGTAACTATTTGTTTATTTATCATGAGAGGCGGATGGCAAATTTAGGAGCCGCCCCATGCAATAAAATGTCTAGTTACGCGATTGATCTGAGGGTACTACAGATTTTATCAGACTTGGGTGTAACTACAATTTTTATCAGCCTTGAGTTTCGCAAAAGCAGTCTTCTTTTACAGATGTCGGTAAAAATAAATTAGTGCTATTGGTCTTGCTAAGCGTATATGATGTTCCACTTTTAACTTTTTGAATTCTCTTGATTTAGGGGATTTTTGGCTCGGCAAAGTCACATTTCGCCTTAAATAGTTTGTTAAGTTTGGAGTTTTAATTTGTATTTTGTTGTGTTACAGTGTCTCACAAAAGTGATGGGACACTTGTGCTTTACAAAAGGAAACTGTGGTAAAATAAATTAAAAAACATATAAAAATTTTTTGTGGGTGTGTTTCATACTTAAATTTAGTAACAATTATTACATAACATACATTTTCTCAGGATAGTGCGATTCAGTGCGTAGGATAGCATTATATATTTCAAATAATAGATAAATACTCGTTTAATAGAGATTGTCCGGCTTCTCCTTTTTATTATTGTTATTATTACCGTTATGATTTTTGTGTATTATTGGCTAGTAATATTAAAATTTCTTTATAAAAGAAGAAATATTTGGTCTTATTACGAAAAACATGAGTACAACATTTATTCTAACTTTTCTGATCTTGTATATAAATTGATTATGTTAAAAATTTAGCCTAGTAAATGTGAAATTTTTGAGTTTCAGGAATAATAAATAATAATGAATCGAATGCAAACTTAAAGATTGGAGAAAAATGATTTCAGTTTTCAGAGCTGTCTTTGGATCGGTGTGTAGTCTAAACATTTATAAATTAGTAGTTCAGTTCTCTTTAAATATTGCGAGTCTAAATTTTAGGTGCTGATATTAAAAGCTACTTATTTTATGCATTTCTAAACGTTAAATCTAAATATCGATATACTCCGTAGACTTTTAGATCTATTTGCTTTCGATAGAGGGCAGCACAAGTGTCTCTTCCGTTGTTGAAGCGAAGCATACGACTTTGGAATGGAGTGAAAATTTGTTGTCAGTATTTATTTTAGCAAGAAAAAAAAACTTGTTTCAAAACATGAAATAAAACATTTATATAAAGTTAAATGGAGGAGCTTTAAAAAATTTAAGTTATTTACTCTTATGTTCTAATCTGCCTTTTACTTCTTTCTTTCTTTAATACTAAATTGTTAATAAAGAGAAAAACAACAACGGAAAAAAACATTGTTAAAATGCAGCATTTCTTTTAAAACAATAATGCATAATTCTTCAAATTTTAATAATCATTACAGATCAACGTAATTTTAAAAATTTATTTTGTTTTGTAGAATTTATGATGATGTCACGATAAGTCCTACGTGGTCTAGTGGTTAGGATACCTGGCTCTCACCCAGGAGGCCCGGGTTCGATTCCCGGCGTGGGAAGTTTCATTTTACGATGATGAAATTATGCTTTTGTACAGTATATGCGTAAGTGGAGTTTTTGTTTCATTTTTTCCGCTCTAATATGAACTGCAAAACATTTAAGGATAAAGAAGAAATTGTGCCACTGTATACAAATTAAAATTTCTCTATTTTCTTAATTTTATTAAAATCCTAATATTGCTTTGAAACGGTAGTATATTCCTCAACGTTTTAATATTAGTACGAATTTTATATTTTAAAAGACACAGAATAAAAGATCCTAGCTTGCTCTTTTTGCGTTAGTTGACAACAGAATGTATTGCTTGTATTTATTTAACAGCAATATCCCTTGTGAGATCGACTGAAAATCAGACTGCTTTTAGAATGTAAATGTTTCACTGAAACTCTCTTTCATTGATTTCATTCTTCTTTTCTCCAGTGGACATACATACAAGCAGGTCACAGAACTTAAAAGCTTAAGTATTTCCATAGTCCTTTACAGCTGATTAGGCAAAAGGCAACCTTATATCTTAAAGTTTTGAGGAAATTTCTATCGATTCCACTTATCTAATTAAATTTCTATTTCTCTTAAAATTAAAAGGAAAAAAAATGGCTTTTGTTTTGGCTACTGCAGAAAAGAGGAATTTCAAAATCTACAGCGAACTGAAGTTGCTTTATTACCTTATTTTAAATTTACATCGATGTGTTTCTCTTCCTGTCTCTCAACGAATGCTGGAAATTTTTGTCTTACAACTTTACAAATTCTGGTTCTGTTCAAACTTTTAGACTGTAAAACATTAGAAGACTCATCGTCTGCACTTTAAAAAAAATTAAATTTACTTTGATTAAAGATGCTATTCTTGGATGTAGTCTTCATATAATATCATTAAAACATGAAATGATTATTAACGTAAAAGATGAATATTTAAGTAGTTACACTAACACTGTAATTAATTAATTCATTCATTAAACATCTGTTTTTATTCTGTGTAAATCTAACATTTGAATCACAGTTTCATGGTTAAAATTAACATGATTTATTTGCAGATTAAGGGTTCTTGAAGTACAAAATACATTAATATTCAGAAACTTCTCGCATGGTTCTATACTTTAGTCGTTCATATAGTTGCTCATCAAGAAATAAAAAAATACTAGCATTAAAGGACACTGAAATAACATAAAAAATTCATCTTAGGGTTTTAAATTTTTAATTTTGGTAAAAAGTGTCCGTGCAAAGATGGTGGCGGGGGGGAAAGAAGCTGATTTTTTTTTTCGCGCTTAAAATTTGTCGAACTTTATTCTCCAAAAATAAATACTGTTTTGGCAAAAGTTATACTCTTCCTTATTTTTTAATACTTCTTTTCTTTAACTGTAAATCTTTTAGAAATATGAAAGCTACCAGACTAGTAAGGTCTCATAATGTATACATTAAATAAATAGGAAAAGAAATTTCTTTCGGCAATGTAAATAACAACTATTTTAAAACTATCATTCTAATTATTTATTTGATATTGAAGCTTATTTCATATTATAATTTTGCATTTTTGTATTAATTACTGAAAAAAATATGCATAAAACTGTTTTTATGAAAACTGAAAAGAAATGCAAGAAACAAGTTTTTATGAAAACAGAAATAAATTCGGTGGAAAATTGTTCACAGTCTTTGATTATGTATTTTGTAATGTTTTTCTATTTTTGTAACTAATATCGGATATATGCGATTGTAAACTAGCAGTACGTTTTATTGCTTAACTAAAGAATTGAGAGCTAAAATTATAAATTTATCAAATTATTTTGGGAAAAGGTCATCAAAACTTAAACAATGGCCCAAACCTAAAATATGAATCAAAATAAAAATAAAACAAATTTTAGATCTCCAAGGGACGTTATTGTTTTCAGCGACGGATAACATTTTATCCATTATACATATCGTCTGCGTTATAAATGCCGTTTCTGCGTCTGCGGATTTTCTCTTGTTGCTATTGATTTAACTTTAGAAAAAAAATAGTACATATCCTTTTCGGGTATTCGTTTGGGTTTCATACAAATAGCTTATATTGACGGTTTTTTCTGTTCTGATCAACAATGGAGCTTCGAAATTTTAATACCATGTATTTTACAACAGTTTTGAACTATGGTACAGGAATATTTCTTTTCGTAAAGCACAAAAACATATGGTTCAATCCACAGAAAATTTAGTATACCAAATTTACCGTTAATCGAAAGTATTGGAATAAATTTTAAATATTCTTAATGAAACCTAAAATCGTTTGCGAGAAAACTTGGAATGCAAAATGCATTCACGGTATATCAGAATAACAATCCTAAAGATACAGATGTTCCTAAAGATCCGACCCCAGATATTCCGTTTCAGTTATTATATAGCCGCCCTGAAGTTATCAAAACTCATCCATATGCTTCGGACTTAAACCCTATGGAATATGTACGGAATGAGTTGATGAAGGATATGGGAAAAAATTTTTCAATCTATGAAAAAGTGCATGGAAAGTATAATTTTAACTAAAAGATATCTAACAAAATTTTAAATATTTTCGTGTTTTTTATATATAAACCGTTTATTCAAAGTACCCGCTATAAAGTTGCTTATTCACAGGTAAAGGAGACTGCCATTTATATTGAAAAATTGTTTGTAAGATTTTAGTTCTTTGTGACTTTTTGCCTAGCCATTGGAAATTTAAAAAAAAAAAAATATTGAATTGTTCTGTGTTAAACAGAAACATACTTGTATACAGCTATTTGTAAAAGATACTATGAAAAGGTCCTTTAAAAATGATTTTATGCGTAATATGTTGTTACTCATTTCTTTCAAATGTAGGATAGAAATATCGAAGATGTAAACAAATATATGTAGATTTTACCCTTTATATAATACCATAAATAATTTTAAAAAAAATAATTTAACACAGAAAATGTATACAGAAGTGTAGAAAATAATAATGTGTAAAAAATTAAAGTAATTTACTCTTTTTATTATATACAGATTAACAACCTATATTAGAAAAAGTGAAGAGAAAAAAATATGTGTGCCGTTGAACATAGTCAGTATTCACGTTTACAGAGTGTTAAGTGTTGCCATACTTTTTTATATTCGCTATACTATTTGTATTTAGAAAGCATCCGAATTATGAAGATATATGGATTTGTTCGAAATAATAGAGATGTAAAACTTATTACTGCTTGGAACTGTAAAAAAAGTTAAAACGTTTTGGTTAATTTTTTGCATTTCTGGTAAGTTTACTCACAAAGTTTATACGAAATGCCAGCAAGTACTAAATCAGTAGTATTTGGAAACACTGGAAAATATCAAAATGTTTAGTTTAATTACTCTTTGTTTTGAAGGTGAGGATGGCAACGATTTGTAAAGCACTTTAAAATGGAATCCAAAGTTTTAAAATTTTTCTATTTTGGGAAACCCTTAAGATATTATTTTTTTCTATTTAAATTTGTGAATTTTAAGATTCCAGTAATACAATCAATAAGATGTAAATATTGTTAAGACTTAATTTTATGATTTGCATACTGCGAATTTTTTTTATGCTAGTTTTAAGGTATTATGAGATGAAGGAGTTTTAAGGCACAAACTGCCTATTTTAGGTATTTTTTATATTTTTCTTTAGTTATTATTTCCAGTGTGCAGGGACATGGCCATATTAGTTAACATAATTCAGAAAGGCGAAGACCAAATAAATGACGAAATAAAATGAAAGGCGAACAGAAAAAAGTCTGTGTCGCGTTGCTCAGCTGATGATGCTTCCATGAAGTGTTACATTTACAAGAAGTGTTTCGAAAATAAGAATAATCAAAAGCAATTTGAGAAAGGTCATTGAGCGGTCGAAAAATTTTAGTTCTTTCCGTGTCCTGGACAAGTTAACATCGATATTAGCACATCAAAAAAGTTATTCGAGACAGATCATTGGGGAATCAAAAGAAAGGTTGAACGTTGACCAGGACAGAAGATACGTTGGTTGGTCATTTTAATTTAAAGCATTACTGGATTCGTTAGAGGATCGGCAAACTGATAGTAATAAATAATTGACCTAATAAAAAAAATAAATCATTGACGTACACTTTTTTATTCGTTTATCTCATTCAAAATGCTCTTAATGCAGTTAATTATAGGCAATGTTTAAAGTATTTTTCATATGATCAAATCATTAATAAACATACGATCAAAAGTTGTACAATTTTAATTTTTTTATATGCAGTTATTTTTATTTCTTCAGCAGAAGTATCTTATTTCAAACAATATTTATATTACAACAAGTTGAATCTTGTTTTGAATTTCCTTACATATCCTATAGTTCCACTTTGCGCATGTGTAACTTGTTCTCCAACTGGAGAAGTCGACATCGCCTTCTACATTCGTGACGTCGTAAGTTACGTCACAGTTGGAAACACCGGAGCGAAGGATACTGTTAAGTTCTGCATCAGCTGTGTTTGTATTCCTCGTTGTCGGTGGGTTCGAAGAAGTGTAGGCCCAACAGCGGAAAGAAACAAAATGGATACTTATTTCTTTGCTGTTTTTTTGACTTTCACCGGTAAGTTATTCCCCATTTCTTTTAGATGACTTGCCACAGGAAAATTTGTAATTACATATTCTAAATATCGCAACTGTTAAAATTTCGATATGTTTTTCTTAATTCTATTAAACCGAAGTCATTTTATTACGTAATGCAATTTTACATTAATTGCTTGAGACTAACGTTCTTATTATTAAAATAGTATTTTCAAATATAATTAACATTTTAATAAATGTGTAAGTGATATAAATTTAAGGATGAATGAATACAGAGACCAAAGTTCTCGATGCCATAATATTATAACAAAGTTTCACAAAAAAGACAGTTCTTACTCGATGCTTTATTCTTAAGTATTTGTGGACAATCGGACAGAGCTGCGGAACACAGGTAGCTATGTTCCAGGCGAATGAATGGATTGGCTGAATATAATTCTGATCGAACCACCGGTATTGAGCGGTTTTATCACTCCGCCCTTGGTGGATTTACCGAGGTGTGAACCCAGACAGAACTATCACTGTTCATCTCTGGAGGATTTTTACTTCAGGGTTTCTTTTGCAGAGACATCCTTCCTAAAACAGAATGCTGTTGTGTATATGCAGAATTTACCATAAAAAAGGGGGGTTGTGGGATATTGTTACTCTTAGTTCCCACTTTATTTTAAAACTGTGAACATAAGAAGTAGATCGTAAGAAGAAATTATGTGAAGATGTTGAATTTTTGTATATTTAGTGGATTTTATAAGACTTCGCAATCCTTTTATAAAATGAATGAAAAATTAACTGAAATAAGTAATAAAAAAATTTTTTAAAGTCAATTCCTACTTAGGTCAACAAAGAAAAATTTTAAAAATAAAATTAAGAAAAGGTATACAAACATTTTTTAGAAAACTTTTTTAATATGTGCAAAAACTGTATTAACATCAAGTGTCATCCACTACAAGTTTAAAAAATGTATTTGAACTTGAGTGGATGAATAAAAAGTATTTTATTAACGATTGAAAACTTGAACAAGATGTAGGGAGAGTGTGAGCTAATAGTAGAAATTTTAAACAAGGGAAATCTCTCTCTCTCTCACTTTTTTTTTCCTGACATCGTATACAAATGTTCATTTTAACTATTAATCTTATACATCGCGTTGTAAACTGCTGCCATTTAACGCGGCATAAGATTTTTTTTATGTCTTTTACTGTTTATAACATGCATGCGAACGAAACAACTGGAAAGTAACATATGCGCTACCTTAGTTACACTCACGTTTGTGAAAATTGCAACACCATGAAGGACTTACGCGAGTGAGCTGAAATTTTCAGGAAATGCAAAGTAGCGCATGATATGCAAATGATTAGAATTGCAAATCCGTAGCGCATGCGTATGCTGAGCAGCGCCTTTTGAACGGCTGATGGATCCGAATAAATAGACGGCTGTAGCGAGGCGTGTATGGTTATCGGTGGTTATCTGCTAGTGGTAAACGTTAACTCAATCTGTACTTATGCCTCGTCGACGAAAGAGAGCGAGATTTGAACAACTTACAGAGTTTGAACGAGGGAGAATCATCGGCCTTCGTGAAGCTGGATTGTCGTATCGTGCAGTAGCCTCTCGTGTGCAGCGTAACAGCAGCACAGTGATGCGCGTTTGGAAGCAGTGGACGGACGAGTGTCGGACAACTCGGAAATCCGGGAGTGGACCCCGAAATGTGACGTCAGCTCGCGATGATAGACACCTGGTCCGCATGGCGCGGACGGACCGTACAGCTTCCTCTAGACAATTGGCAGCACTGTGGTCAATAGCTACAGGTGTTTCATTGTGTGCTTCATCAATTCGTAGACGTCTGCTGCAGTGTGGACTGCGCGCACGGACTCCTTTATACAGGATCCCCCTAACGCACGACCATCGCCGCCTGCGGCTACAATGGGCCAATCAGCATAGAGACTGGCGTGCTGATTGGCAGCATGTCGTGTTTTCTGACGAATCCCGCTTTAATTTGTGGTACCATGATGGCCGCATTCGTGTCAGACGCTATGCCGGTGAACGCCACCTTCCGGAGTGCATTATCGAACGCCACAGTGGACGAACACCCGGAGTTATGGTCTGGGGCGCCATAGCATATCATAGACGATCTCAATTGCTACGAATTGTGGGCAATCTGAACAGCAACCGGTATATCCGTGAAGTTCTACAGCCCGAAGCTGTTCCCTTCCTTCAAAGCTTGCCAGGCGCTGTATTTCAACAGGACAATGCCCGCCCTCATACTGCTCGGATTGTTAAATCCTTCTTTGCAGCGCAGCAGGTACAGCTTCTTCCTTGGCCTGCGTGTTCCCCGGATATGTCGCCAATTGAACATGTGTGGGATGTCATTGGTCGGCGTCTTGCTCGTGATCCTCGTCCTGTTGCGTCTGCAGACGAACTTTGGGTACGCGTACAAACGATATGGAATGCTCTTCCTCAGTCAGACATTCAAACTTTGTTTGACTCCATGCCACGTCGTGTATCAGCACTTATTGCGGCGCGTGGTGGCCACACAAAATACTGATTCTGATCTCTTGTTCTTGTTTGTTTGCTTTGAACATTTAATCATTTATTTGTACCACTACCACTCAACTGTGTATTAAATTGCATTCAATTATGACGATTCCTTCTTGGTGTTGCAATTTTCACAAACGTGAGTGTATATTATTAGTGTTTAGACTCGAGGTTCCCAATGGGGTCGTTACAGACCCCTTAGGATATGAACTGTGGGTCGATAACCGTTATGCATCGGAAAATAATGGGCATATAGTCAGGATCCCATTGATTATTAAAAATTATTAATAAAATTGATAATTGTTTATTGATTATAAAGCATCATGTAATAAGAAAGAAAGAAATATAAAGTAATATACAAAGACAATGCTAAAAAATTACTTTGTATAATTTAAAATCAGTACTATTTTTTATGCTATAAAGGCATTAAAAATAAAGTAAAGCGCAAGAGCACAAGAAAATACAATTAAAAAATTCGAAGAATGTTAAACTAGAATGAAAAACAAGGAACAGACTGAACAGTGTTTAACGAGGCGATTTAAAAATTTATTTAAATTATTTTATGTCAAATATTAAAGAGATGCATAAATACATCATTCGCAACATCACATTAATTAAGATCGAACTTTTGTACAATTATAATTTGTGATTTTGTTTCTGAAGCCTTGTTTATATTTGTAAAATTATATAAAAATTACAATAATAAATAAGTAATTACACATAAATGTAATAAACTGTTTTTCAAAACCTTTGTTCATATTCTTACTCTAATTGTTATCTTCAAGTTATTTGTATGAAATTATTTGTGATACTTAGGTCTTATCGCAATCACCTCAGTAAAAGTCGGCATATTTTCAAAATGTGCGAAACTCTGACAAACATGTTGACAATCCTTCAGTCAAGAAGCAACTCGCCATTTTGTTGTATGTTCTTGCATTCCAAGTTCCAACGTTTTTTATTAAATGATCATGATTTTTTTGATCTAATTTTAAAATATCGCTTGGGAAATATGCCAGCCATGGAAGAAACTACGGTAATATTTCTTCAGGAATACGTATTTTGTCGCAAATCTTTGTAGCGAACGAAGAGATGTGTTTGGTAGATAGCCGGTGTTGCTGAGGTTCGCGCGATGCCCAATCTTCACAATTCTCTAATTTTTTAAACGAAAACAGATCGCTGCATACTTTGGGAAAAAAGTAGGTAAAAAAAAATAACAAATATTTGAAGAAGAATATAAGTGTTTTAATTTTTTGTGTGTCACATATTCCATATTTAATAATTTAAATTTTATTTTAAATTACTAAAGTATGTTTTCTTTCCATAGTTTGATAATGTTTGCCGACTTAAGATAAATGTCGATAATTTAAAAAAAAATTGCTTTAACCAACAATTTGCACCTAATAAACAATTTTCATCTTTTCACCTATAAAAAATCACGAAATTTCTCCATGGTGGTTGCGTTAATACAAGAAGGATATTATTGTTACGTCATTTTAGTGATGAATAATTGTAAGGGTAACAACTTCTTATTCATTAACAGTTTATTTGGAAAAACTGGTTTCTAACGTTTTATATAAATTCGTAATAGTTATATTTCTCAGTTGAAGTTTAAATAATGAGACTGCAAATCTAAGGTACGATTCTATGGAAACGAAGAACATGAGAGAGTAACATTAAAGAAAGAAGATCGAATTATGAGAATTATTTAAAAAATATTTTCCTTTTTTGGAGATGTAGAATGAATGTGTCGTTCCCCTGCATTGAATACAAAAACTTCGCGAAACAGGCGCAGATTGCCTTAGGTAAAGAAACATTACCCTTGCCGCGGACTAAGTTCGCTGCCATTTTTAGACATGGCCAAAGACCCCAATTATGAATAAATACCTTTTACGACGAAGAGGAGGAGAGTGGATGAACAACAGCGGTCAAATGGTAGCGGACGGAGAAAACGAAAAGTTGGGTGTAAGAACTGCAAATACCCTCCATTTCTACGAGAGGACCAGATAACAACAGCGACGAAGAGAAGGTGGTGAGCTTCTTTTTAGAAGTGGACCGGGACACCTTTGCGGTGAGCAGCTAGCAAGGAGTTTGCGAAGGAGAAAATGGATAAAAATTTCTCCATTTCATGGATTCGAAGAATGGTTTATTTAGGATCTACTACTTTTCCTTCCTTAGTCAAGTTGACATTTTTATTTTCTTTCGAAAGGGCAAAAGACGGACACAACGTGACAGATACATTTAAAAATCTTCTCTAATGACTCCAGAAAGAAAGCTGCTATCTTTGAAAGAGTTCTTCAGTCCGGCTAAACGTAGAAGTGCATATGCTTCAGCCCGTGTTATCCTCATCGGAACTTATCACACATGAATTGTACCTTGGCCATGAACTGTGTTAGGACTAATACAAAACAGATGACGTATGTTCAAATAATATTGTAAGTTGGTCGATCTTCCTTATTAAGGTTATATGGAAATATTGCCAGATATGTTCTTTGCTTCTGCTTAACTGTAGTATTATCTAATCCAATAATTAATGTTTAATAAAATAACGTTAGCTTATTTAAAAATTGTCTCTGATGCCAAAACTCACTGGCCTCACAATTGGGTTATTAACCTGGAAGATTTACGATCAAAGGAAATTTAAGGATAAGTTATTAATTATTGTAGTTATTATTGACTGCATATATGTAAGAACACAACGCAAAATATTTTTCTTTATGCAATTTCATGATCATTATTTTTGTTTTATAAAATCAAAGAATTATTACTTTTAAATTAAAACAGCACACCAAAATTTCCTCCACAACATTACACGTATTATGATTATATTGTATGTAGTATATTATAGTGGAAAATATAAGCGAGTCGATGTAGAAAACCATTCCTTTAAAAGCTGTTGATGCAAGAAAAAGGTTGGGAATATCTGGTTTAGATCATTACCTTATAATTGTAGACATTTCTTACGCAGAATTGCAGAATGTAAATTTAAAAAAAAAATATCATTGGAATTGTATTATAAAAAATAATCAAAATATGTAATCTTCGGGATTTTCAAGTATCAACCTCTCCCTTATATATACATATGCAAGATAAAAAAATATTTAAATCAAAATTGTAGCTTTAATTAGCGATAGTCCTTCTTCTTCTTCGGGCCCATCAGCGGCCGATCGGTAAAGTCGCTGAATACTGGTAGTTCTGTCAGAGGTTCGAATCCCACAAACGTGCTGACTGCATAGGCATTTTCGTGGTTTACCCCTGTGTGTAATGTGTATAGGATCCAGTTTCCTTTAGAAAGCCTTCTGACAAGGCATCCCATCCCTTAGGCAGATAGCTGTCGAAGCTTTGCCGTAATCATATAAACAAACGAACAAACCCTCTTATTCTTCACTTTAATTTGGTATTTCACCTTTATCCCTAAAAAGAGTAACTTTTTATAATAATTTTCTCTGAACTGCGAAATTTCTAGATTAATCCGTATCATATTATTTATACTCTTACAATTATATATCACTCTGACGTAAACAACTTATATAAGCTTTTCCATCAGTTCAACAGATGAATTCGAGTACCTTAAATTGTTATGAGTGATTATTTTAAAGATAATCTTTAGCCTAAATTTTCCTCTTGCGTTAGAAAATTAACGTGCATTGACAATTAAAAATTATTATATATTTATTCTTTTTAACCTCTTTCTTTAAGTATACAATATAGATGTTTTCAGAAAGGAACTCGTCCTCTGGGAACGTCGTAGATTGAGCTTATCTATCAATCTGTGCAATAGTTGACAGATAGGAAGACTTTATGGTACCATTACAGGTAAACATCTGATCGTGTTTTTCACAGCGAAATAATCGAGATTTATCTGCCTTAGAATGTGTACTCTTTTGGAGGATTTTCAAAGAGGAATTTCTTTACGCCTTTAGTGAATGAGAAATTACAAAAGCCTCATGGCCACCCAGCTTAAACTCCAGTAACCGCTTACGACGGCGTATTATCAGTTTTCGGACTTCTTATTCATTGGCATTATTGTTTGGCCTTAAACAATGATTCATATTCTTTATTGTTCAGGTGCTTTACAAAAAGGGTTTGGGAAACAGATTTTATGCGTCAATTGTAAACAATCATTTGACTCATTTGACTTCTAACCGTCTTGTGCTTCCATGACTGTCTACTATTTGTAACAAATTTGTAAAATATAAAAGAAAATGAAACTATTTAAAAAAATTTCCTTTTTAACCATACGCGTCTATCGCATTCGAAGAATAAATTTGGCTGCATGTTGTGTCCATGTGTGGATTTTCGTGGAAAGACGTAATAACAGAAACAAATTCTTCCCATTATTTCTACAAATTTGTTCTTATTGTGAAAATACCTTTCATTAAGTGGCAGAAGTTTTGAACTGTATTTCAAAGAATTCGAAATTAAAATAACATTGCGAATAGATTTCCTTGATTGAAAATGAAAGGAAATTCTAAATACCTGTACTTAAAAGCAATTAAAACTTTTTGTTCTACACATTGGATTTGTTTCAATTTAGAAAACTGAAAAGGCCTATCTGAACTTCACATTTTCTGCCAAACTTTATTTGCCCAGCTTTTATTTAAAAATGTTGCGGAAAAGCACACTCCAACCGTTCTCAATATTTACTATATATACATAGCGTTGTCACCTCTGGCTTCGGCTGCGTACCAGCGCTTCGAGGTTTTGTACTTCACGTTTTCTAAGGTTGTGAAAATTTGGAAATTTGCCAAAATACCACAAGGCATAATCAAATATTGTTTGCAGTGTTTGAAAACGGCGGGAATTCAATCATGAATACTGAATCCCAGAGTAACTAATGAATTGTTTTGTATAATATTTGTCCTGTATAATAACAGACTGTTTATCGACCGATATCATTTTCACTGATAAGCGATAATTTAATGATTAAAAAATTAGGCATACTTTTGTGTTTCACAAGCAAACTTTGCGTTAAAATAGTTTCTTATGCAATTTTTCTCATTGTCTTTCTCGGCAGGTAAAGAATATGAAATGATAAAACTATGGTATAACGAACACGACATTGTTTGCTAAATTATCATGATCACTGTATTACTCGTCGTTCATAAATTACACGAACGAAAGGTAATTAGAATTTGTTTATTAGTTTTCGTTTTAAATGCTTCTCAAATTTAAGAGCTTGGATTATTTTAGTTTAGGTCCAGAAACATCTGGGACTTTTTAATCTGTAAAGTGAAGTAGATATTTTTAAAATATAGCTTGAAGAAAAATTCAGTAAGGTTACATTTATTTTGAAGTAGAAAGCCCATATTTTAATTTTATCATTTCACGAAATTTATGTTTCAGTTTCAGAAATTAAAGTCAGGCATAAAAAATATTCTTCATAAGTATGAATTCGGGGTCTGATAACGAGTTCGAGAATAAAACAAGTTATATATCTTTACTAAATTAAGTCACAAATTTCGTTTTTACGTTTTATGAAGAAAAATGGAAATCTATAAGTGCTTTTAGTATGGGATTGTGGTCTTCAAACTTTGACGACTCACGGAATCCTTAGAAGTGTAAGGTTTTTCGAGGAACCCACGTCTAGAAAAATTATATGTTAAATAATATTTAAAGTAGATTAAAACGGTATGAGTAGTTTAAAGGCAATTAAAGAAAAGTAACATATTTTTATAAAAATTTTAACATAAAATTAATGTAATTTACTCATTTATGACGTTAACTCCGGCTTCAGGTTTCACCTAACTTTGCATTATAATTAGTGACTGAGGTGTGCTTGCATAAGATAACTAAATGTATCTTTATACTTTTTAATTAATAAATACTAGTTAACTGGTAATAAATACAAGTCATGAGTGCTTTATAATTTTCTTTTGAAATTTTTATTTTGACTCGCAGATTCCTGGGAAGCCTCAGGTTTCCGCGGAACACAGTTTGGAGACTAGTGGTATAAGAGACAAAAAAAAGTGAACCTCAGCCAAGAGCTAAGTTTGAGGTTGCAGAGCAGTCGTATATTACAGTACATTACCTTTAAATTGGAAATTACGTTTTTCCGATATGTGAACTCCATGCTTATTCTCTTTCGATGTCTCATAAATAAATACAGCCGCGTAAATTTCCAGAGCAATAGACAGGTAAAAAATATATGAACTTCAGGCTTTCTAACGCCGCAGAAAAGGATTAACCATTAAATATTTCAAAACATTAAAGATATTAAATATAAAAAACAAGTAAATATATTAAAAACTGCAATTTGAATTTTCAGATTCAAGTTTAACACTGAGTGACTCACTGTCCTGATTTATTAAAGTCTATAGGCCTGATTACAGGCAACTATTATGTATCCTAACAAGTTTGCATAGAGAATATCTAATATAGTTGTGTCAGGACACTTTTTCAAATGTTCTAACAGTGTGGCGGCATGAGGTAATAGATGCATCGCAAACACTGCCCTCCATAAAACATCTTATATCATGTTTTAATGAATAAGGGAATAGAATCCCTAAACAGTTCGCGATAATGATATGATTACTTTCTGAATGAATATAACTGATTAATCAATCCTGTATGTAGGCAGCTGTGCTTGCGGCAGCGAAAGGAAGATCTGGTCACTCCCTGTACCGGTGGTCCACCAAGTGAGAGAAGAGTCGTTAGCACTAATAAACAGTAACCTCATCGATGCGGCAAAGTTCTGGACCGAAACTAGCATGTTAATATTCTCTATTAATGTCTCAAAGAGTACCTGTAAAAGTCTTCTGATACTATGCCATAAGTCGCTTTTAAGAGGTAAACCTCTCTCTAATTCAAAAAGCAGTGAGTCTAAAGTATAACTAGGCAGAAAGCAAATTGAGGTAGTACTTAGCGAAATATTCCTCTTCTATCCTCTCTAGAAGAATGGTAATGTTCAGTCTCTTGTAATGGCAAAGAGGATAGGGCCATTGCAGACGATGACAGCCAATCTTTTATATGAAAGAAAGACTTTACTTATAGACTGGATACCAGGAATACAACTGTTGGAGGTATGTGGCTCTTGGAATAACGCAACTTCAATTCCAAGCTATACCGTTACCTAAACATTGATGGTGGCAAGATTACAACGCTGGATATTGCACTGCATAAATATGAGTGCTGAAGAACTTCGCGGTATTGTGAAATGTGTACTACAGCTGGCTGTTAGTAAGGTTTCCACCTCTCCCGGAATTGAGCCCTAAAAATTAAAATCTCCTGGAAGGAATTTAAAATAAATATTACTCTCCCGTAATATCAAGTTTCTCAAAAATAACGATACAATGCGCACGGACGAAATGGTTGAGAGCATCGAAAATCTCACGACTGCGCACAACAGCCAAAGAACGTCTGTACATATTTTTTGTAGCATGAGTTTTTAGCATATGCTAAACGAACAGAGGTTTTAAAAGATTTCCACGCATTTTTAAATATTGAAATACGTTTGCTTCCTAATTGGCCAGCTTTACGGGCGTACTTTATCGAAGAAGGAGAAGAAGAATGTAGTACAATTATTTGGCAAGCATTTAAAGACGAAAACTCACTGCCTTTGTGCTACTATTACTTTCTGCACAATGTTATGCAAATTTCGATAATGACATTAAAGTCCTCGAAAGTGATTTTGTTACTTGCACAGAATTGCACGATGTTATGCTTGAAATCCGACGAAAAATAACAAAAAGAAAAAATGACAAATTTTTTGGTAGTTTAGTCAAAGAATTTTAAACAAATTAAATTAAACGGGCAAGGCTATGTTTTATAAAGATACAGACATTTTCTTTGAGAGATATATAGATTACCTAAAAATGGTATGATTTCAAAAAGTCAGAGTATAGTAAATTGAGCATACTTTCAATCAAAAAAACCGATTACGTAGGATGCTTTGAGAAACTTGGCCATTGATTTAAAGATCACTTTTGATGAAAATAAACTTTATGAAGATTTCTGCATTTTGAGGGAGGTTCAAGACAGCCATGTTAAATCAAATGTGAGAGTTGATCTGAGGTGGGCAAAATTTATTTTTCTCAACATTCGGAAATAGAGTTGGAAATATGGGGAAGAAAGTAGTTTCATTCGTTTTGTCTACACCTATATCAAACACTGCCTGCGAGCATGTGTTTTGTATGATATTCGATGTATGGACTAAGGAAAGAAACCGTTTAAATGTAGAACATGTGAAAGCAGAAATCCTAACGTTCTTCAATTTTAAAATGAACTGTAAAGAGATTTTTAAATTTGTAAGTTCTATACCAGATATTTTGAAATCCGTACGATCAAATGCAAAATATAAGTTCAAAATAAAGTAAAAAGTTATGAAAATTGATATTTTTTTTTCCTCTCCCGGATTTTGACAGCCAAGAGGTGGCAACGCTAGCTGTTGTATCTGCTTAGCTTCTGCACCGCTGCTTTGTAAACGCCGAGTCACAACTGATGCAGTATTCCTTTTCTTTGCAAATTTGCGATGGCTTAAAATATGCAGCTTCATCTCGGTAATTTTGTTCCATCATCCTACGACTTTTTTCACAGATTTTACCATGTTTGAAACAAAATTGTAAATTCGTCCGCTGCTCAGTTTTAAAGCCACTGCTACGCCTTTGCATATTCTAGTGCAACAGGAATATGTAATGCATATTATTATGCCATGCTCAGACATGTTTAAACACGTTATGGGTTGTCTTTCCCACATTTCATCGTCCGCTTATTACCATTCACCCACAATCCTATCATGCCGCTCTCCGAATTGTCATACCTTGCAAAATATTTAAGCTTTTGTTATCAGCTCCCATTTTGCTTCAAAAAATATGTATTTCTAACCACAAAAATACAAAAAATTAACCAAAGTCTTTAAAAATAACTTACATGTGTAACTGATTTTATGTACGTCGAAAACAGATGAATGCCCTCCCATCCACATCTTTTCTCATTACATATGCGATAACTTAAAATCATATTTATGCTTCTCATGACTGCATGAATTCTGCCTTATAAAGAAATGATATTCATTTTTTTTGTATGTAATTTGAAGACGAACCTGAGATGTGTGCAAATGTTGAAAACTCTTGCAGCTCGACTAGAAAATTGTTTTTAGTGACAGGCGAGATAAAATACCATTCAAAACGCGTTATTTCAAATGATGTTCAATACGCGTCAGGCATCTTAAATTGCTTCTTCATGCACTGAACACTGATGAATGAAAATGGAGTATTTACGATACTTCCACATACTAAATCGACTTCAAAACATGTTTTGAAATTCAAATTCTGAAGCTTTATTTGATGACGCTCCCGAGAACACGTCAACAGATACAGTGCACCATGCGCATTATAGAATCATCAGCTTATTATGCTATTTCTTATATCCTGTGCATAAAAGGATATCGCGGCAATTAACTGCGAGAAGTTGGTTATAAATAAATCGTTATTTGGAAGTGCAGAAAATGATATCGCGGAAATTAACTATAAAGAGTTGGTTATAAATAAATCGTTTTTTGTTAATGCATAAAATGATAGCGCAGAAATAACTATAAAGAATTGGTTATAAATAAATGATTATTTGGAAGTTTGTGCAAATATTATAAATTAATAAGCCTCTGATTCTTTAGGAAAATAGAACAACCGAACGCGAGATGATGGCTGCGATATAGATTGTATGAGAATGATAACTTAAAAATTTTTAAAATAGAGAATAAATTCAATTTTAAAGTTTACATGTTATTAGACTCTAAGATAAGATTAAACGAAAATAAATAATAAAGAAATCTTTAAAAAAATCTAAAAGTCTTCACGGTCGCCCAGAAGGGATTGTTAAAGTTTTTGGCGCTTTCCCTGAGCTCGCAGTCTACAAGTCTGTTGTTATACTCACTCCTACTAACCCATTTTTTTTGTCTTTTTAGCTTTATTATTAAGCACAGTTTTTTTCTCATTTACGCCACATACAATTCAACAGAAAAATGACAAAAATTTTAAAAGCGGCACAGTAGTAGACGTTTCGAATTTCCAATGCAGCGTTATTGTTGGCATAATGCTCCATTTTCTTACTAAGATATCAATGCTCCATTTTCTTACTAAGATAGGTATACAAAATTTTTTTGTCTTTTTAATATTATTAACGTTTTGTGTCTTTACTTTATTTATTAATTATAACGTTCTTGGTGCTTACGCCACATAAAATGTAATTCAAGGGCAAAAATCACAAAATATTTAAAAACAGCATACTTTTAGAATAGAATGTCTCACTCGCTGGAGATAATTTTTTTCCTTTCTTTTTACCCCTTTCGGTGTCGCCGCTACTCGTTTTGAAATCGTTGAGTTTGTTAACAAAAAATTCCTTCAAAGTTTTACAAAATATGAAATAGATTATACAAGAAATTCTCAATTCGGGCTTTCAGATGCCCACGTTTGAGTGGAGAACTACGTTATTTAAAATTTCGTGGCTTTAGATACCGTTGTTTTTTCAAAATGTGAGAAACATGCATACATTCAGGCAGATTCTTCATTATTTAATTTGATTAAATATAATACAGTGCGATTACATTTGGTGGCAACAATATGAAAAATGATACGCCGTTTATAGTGATTTAACTTAAAATGTCGTTTCGAGACTTATATTCCATTCGGGACTAATGTGCCTTTGCCTAATAATAAGTAATATTAAATAAAGCTTAAACGAAGGTGCACCAATTATTTTTAGTCTAAAGGAGCTTTGTCCCTGAAGGACTATTGTTTTCGTTTTGCGATTTTGCGTGGATTCACTCTGAATGCCCTTTTCACTATTCAGATTGTTGCCACTAAACATTATCGCCCTGTATTATATTTAAATCAATTAAATACCGAAGAATCTGCATAAATGTATGTATGTTTCCCGCATTTTGTTAAAACGACGGTACCTAGAACCATCGAATTTTGAATGACGTAATCCTGCTGCGAATATGGTGATTTGGAAGGCCAAATTTGACAATTGGAATTTGTTTTATTATCGATTTCATATTTTGTAAAACTTTAACGAATTTTTGATTAACAAACTCAAGGATTTCAAAGCGAGCAATGGCAGCGTTGTACAGAAAAAAAATTGTGTACAGAAAAAAAACTGTGTATCGGAAATTCTAAAGATATGCTCATTTTAAAATTATTTTCCGATATTGCTGTTGAACTGAAATTTATGGTTTAAGTGCGAAGAACATGATATTTAATAAATAAAGGTAACACACAAAATGTAAAAAAAGCCCCTTTGGACGTAATTTAAAATCTGAAACCTTTCAGATTTTTTTTATTGTTTTATTTTAAAACATTACTCAAACTTTGCGCAACAGAGATCAGTAAAGTTAACAAAATAAATCAAATCATGAAATTAATCAAAATAATCACTGTATACAATGTTTTGTTTAAAAACATTGTTAAACGTTAATTAATATTGACCAACTGAGTGCGTTCACAATACACACATTTTTTTCCTCTTCCCATTTTCTAATGTAAGATAAAATGCACTATTAAAAAAAAAAAATCTGAAAGATTTCAGATTTTAAATTACGTCCAAAGGCGCGTTTTTTTAACGTTTCGTGTGCTACCTTTTTTTTATTAAATATCATGTACTACGTACTCAAACCATAAAATTCAGTTCAAAATCAATATCGCAAAATCATTTTAAAATGAACATATCTTTAGAATTTCCGTAAGTCTCGTGCGCTGGAGATAAAAATGTTTTTCTTTTTCCGTACAGTGTTGCCATTGCAAAAACTGTTAAAAATCTGCTCTCCGTACTATCAAGAGAAAGTTTTACTTTCGATAGAATTCCATTTCTTTATCCCAGTGACTTTAAAAGAGGGAAAATTAATAATAAGACAGATTAATAACAAGACATACTTCGAAAAATATCACTGCATTCCTTGAAAAAAGGAAGACTGATTCAGGTGTTGCTTGCATACGTTTCAACGCATCCTACGAAATCTCTTGGCCTTTCACCTATGGTTTCCTATTTGCATTGCTCTCTTGAAAAGAGCTCTTTTTAACGGCAAACCCACAACGGTTGATGGACTCTGGAAAGTAGTGGAAGAGAAATGGAAATTACCCTTGTAAAATTTCCAAAAATGTTACATTTTCTGATAGCGCTGTTACGAAATCAAGCGGATTCTAAGATAGCAGCAACCTTTATGGCCCTTACATCTACAGCAAAATATTGATTTAGTTTTACTGTAGTATGAAAAAGCACATTGGAACTATCTGCATAAGAGAAATAGATGCTTCCTTTCAGTTTTCTTGTCGTATTTATAACATTCTGGGTGTTTATTATTTAACGTCGTGGATGTTATGTTTTCTTGATTTTCGCCATGTGTATCGTAAAAATAAGTTATTTTCTTTCAGAAAGTCCTTCATGACGGCATTCCTTCCTTTAAGCAGATAACACTTGCATGCTTTGCTGTTACTGATAAAAGAAAAAAAATAAGCAATCCGAACTTATCTTCTGAAAGTCTGATTGATATACAGATCATTTTCTAATTTCTTTTAATTTTTTGTTATATATTACCCTGCAAATTGCAACACGTTCCGTAAAATGTAGTTTTCGTAGTTTATCCTTAAAATGCTGAACATAATTCTCTAATCGGATACTGGAAAGCAGAAAGTATAACTGAAGGAAACGAATAACATTTTTGTTGCAAAGTATTCAAATATTAATTTGCTATATAAGACTCGTCTCGCTAGTTGTAACTTGCTCTGCCGAGCTACATGAATTGAATACAAATAGAAAGCTAATAATATAGGTAATCGTCGTCTTTTTGCTACTTTGTCCTTATAAGATTTTAAGCGCAATTACTCATCATTTTTCTTGTATGTCAAAAAAGAGGGAGGGGGGAAGAAAAGATGATGTATTCTTATCTTTTCTTGAGGTATGAACATGGAGGTTGCTGTTATTCCCTCGCTTCATAACATATGTTAATGCGAGCAGTTTAGTTCCAACGATACGGAGGTCCGCAGTTAGGAACCATTTCAGAACGTGATGTAGCCTTCAGTCACGGTTGTGACTGCACCAACTTCTATTCAAATGAGTAAGTAGCCTTTAAAGCGGAAGAGGTGCGGATGCAAAATAAAAATCGCATTTTATTTAAAGAAGTAACGACCTCCACTCCAAATAAATTGCAAGTTTGTCTGCTCGCATTGTTACCACTGCTGAATACAAATAAAAATGCTTCATGTTCTTTGTTACTTCTTTAGCTGAGTTTTGCCGCCCTTGTGGCCTGATTTAAACTTAGAAGTGTGTTGAGAAATTCATTTCTACCGCAAAGTGTTGGAACAAGAATGTTCTCTTTCTCTTATTTCAATAATAAATTTCACGTTGTTTTAAAAACCTGTTAGAAAGAGGAAAGGCTTTAAACAGCTTTTAAAAAGAAAGCGTGTGGAGGGTTAAAAGAAAAAATGGCAGTTCTACGAAAATGATTACAAATTTGAAACTGTAAAGAATAATGCGACTACCTACGCGTTCTTCACAGTGTAAAACTGTCATAGGTGGATTTGCTTTTAGCTTTAAAATCCTCAAGCTGGTATTTTTATCACTTCAAAGGAAACCTCTTCAAGATGTTTATAGTTTTCAGAGCCTGGATTTTGCGTCTTGGCATAATAAAAAATATACCACTCGTGGAAATTATTTGTTTGCAAGGCTCGTGGCGCAGAAGATACAGTGGAACACATGCCCCACTACATCTTGAATGAGAAGTCCCTTTATTTATTGAATAAAAGCGCAGGTTTTTAAGTGGCATTAATTTACGCTAGATAATACTGTGTCAGTTTTCTTTCTATCATTTGATGTTGTTATTTTAAATATCAGATTTTACGCTGTATATCTTTTACTTCTGGGGGACTAATTCTCGAACTAATGTAACATATGTTATGATAACGTACGTCATAGCGTATTTGTAAGTGCTTTATTTTTACCACCATATTTTATAACAAGATGTTTTAAAACTGCGAAATTTCGCACTGCTTTATTTCATACAATGTTGTTTCAGAAATGCTACGTTTCTTTTGGTTTCTTTTCTCCCACGATGGTTTTCCTTGCATTGTTTTTTCTACGATGTTTTCGTCCGCGATATTTTCGGCGGATACCCACCGCAAAGCTAGACCGATATCACATCCGCAAGAGCGAAAGACAACAACAAATATCCCTGACTTTTATGGGATTCGAACTCTGGTCCAGCGATGTGGTAGCTGGTACTAATGAGCACTATATAGAGCACTTCGACATAAAAAAGCAGATGTAGAGAAGTAAAAGGCGCTATTCCAAAAGATAAAGGAAAGAACTTCTGATGATATATAAGAAAACATTTTCTTATGTTTTCAATAATAATATATGAAAATAATAGACCGTATTATGAAAGAGGTATGTTGTTCAGAATGAGCTGACTCTTATGAGCTTTTCTTTATAAAAGGGAAGCATAGAAACGCAGACTATATTATAAATCAGATGAAATGATATTTACGAATTGGGTCATACAGGAGTAAATGTAACTGAATTATTTCCTACTGGAGCTCAATCGGGAATAAAATTATCAAAGCTTAGTTTAGCATGGGCTAATCAGTTCTAAGCCTAAGAACTTTCATTCTTGGCGATTAACACTTTCGACCCGACTTTTGCATGATTAAAATTTAACTATGAAAAGTAGTTTACTTTAATGTTGACATACTAAAAGAAGTATAATATGAGTTTAAAGTTCTTAACTTTTCCAGTTTACTGGAAATCTCCTGGAGCAATATGTGCTAATCGTATTATCAACTGGGACTATTTGCCCAATCGTCTAGGATATTGTGATAATAACCTTATACTGCATATGAGTAAATAATAAAGTTAAATTAAATGTACCGAATATTTTGTTCTTACAGTACAAGTTATGTATGATATGGCGTAAAACAGTCTGTACAAAGTGCAACCTGACACATTTGGCAAATAGGCCAGGTGTTTTTAGATATATGTTTGTTCCCTAATTCCTTAAAAACACTGCAAACGTAAAATCCATTTAATATGGGTTTTATTTACCCAATAGGGAATGAAATCTAGTCTCTGGAAGCTATGTGCTCATTAGGACCGAAAGGGTTAACTTACGTATACCAGTCGCCTGTGGTGAATAAGACAAGACCAGCCGAAGTTACCGAAAACGTCGTTAGGTTAGCATACCTAACACTTTCTTATAACACTTGCAACTTATTTATTATTTTGTTTCGTGCTTATATAAGGGTTGCCATTTCAGTTTATTGCTATAATCAGATACAACGTTAGTGAGGGGAAAGTATCATGTTCAATAATACTGAAACTTATACCAGAATAAATTTTTGTCTTTTATAATAAAGATTTTTTTAACCTCAAGGCAAAAATGGAGAAACAAAATAAAAAGGAAATAAACTACTCGCTTCAAGAGAAATCTATACTGGACAGCTTTAATTTCTTAATTGAAGAATAGCTTATTTTCTTTTCTTTTCAGTATTATTCCCATCGTTGTGATTTTGTGTCATACACTACCGGATTACGTAACTAAAATAACGTAGCGGAAGTAGAGCTTACGTGCCACTATTATAAAATGATGGTCGTACCAAGTTACAATTCTTCATCATATGTAAGTGTCACTGATATACAATTAAATATTCAGCTATCGTCGATAAACATCCCAGTGAAAGCGGGTTCCCCTGGGAATTTGATATATCTGCCTAGCCCTTTTATTCCTATTCAATACTGTAGGTACGCAATGACTTGTATAATAAATCAGTCGTTTGATATACGTACATTGTAAAGATATACTTATAAAACCAAGGGGCTCATTAAAAAATTCAAAGTGTTTTTCTCCACCGTGAAAACGTTTTTCAGACAAAGAACGACTACCGAAGTTGTCGAAACAATAGGAAACGTATTGAAGATTTAACTTTTAGGTATTCATCTGTCACAGACGACGGCAGGTAAATTTGGTTTTTGAAAGCGGAATTTCCAAAGGACTTTTATTTTAATTCTTTGTCGTTAGAATTCTCTTAAGCGAACTTTACAATATATAGATATATTTTTTATAAATATTTACTTAAATAACCTTGGGCTAGAATTATGTACATTGTGACTGAAGTGTCTTTGCATAATTGCAACATTTAAACCAAGGAAAGTCCTCTCAAGTAATTGGTAGAGCGGGGGGGGGGATCGAATCCCTCAGATTTCATTTCCCGAGATGCTTCGGACCCGAAATGAAAGAGAACTAGGATGTGGTACTTTTTATGTTTTGTTTTGATTAATCAGTCTATGTAATTCAATCTTTGAGTACGTTAAACGATGAGTTTGACATTATGCCAGCTCCTTTTTTACAAGAATTTTTTCTTTATAATACTATGTAAAGGCAATAATTTTTTTGCTACTAATATTTTAGAGTAATACGTGGAGAATCTAAAGGGAACCTCTTTGAGGTTTTATTGTTTTTACTTAATTCGTGAAGTTTGTGACATAGTAAAAAAAGTGCTGTTTTGAATTATTCTTTTTTTTTTGTTAATTAAGTACACAAATCTCCACGTGATAATAATTTTCGAAATAATATCATCATAGCTAGTTTTTTCCTCATTTGGCATTTTGAACAGCTCGTTTCGGATAAAAAATTTATGTTGTATATCTCTTAATTTCTAGAGAATTAATTCTTAAACTAGTAGACTTATTGTAGGTGCTTAGCTTAAAATTATTTCAGGTGTTAAACTGAAATCTGCATTTTAAAATCACAATACAATGTCTTTATAATCTTATGGTTTTATATTTAATTTTTAAATACTTTTTAAAAACTTTTTGAACATTTAATAGTAAACAGTACTAGATGTACAATTAATATTTCCAAATTAATTTGTGTGCGTGTATTTGTGGAGATAAATGTTTTTCGAGTGTAATAAATAATACTTTATTTTTAACCGTATAAACGTTTTTGAAATGAAACACAGCAAAGGAAAAGTTAAAGCTATTTTATTTGCATTATAATACTTTTTTTATTTATATTTGATGGAAAAAACATATATTTGTCCTGCGGGAAACAGATAACGCAATTATCCAGATTTTTTTAATATCTGGATAGGATATTGTTAGAGTTAATTGCGATACTGGAGTTTTATCGAAATTAGAATTATCTGTTTTGCAAAAGGAATTAATAATTTTCATGTCATGAGTAAGGTTTTGATATATTTTGAAAATTTGATTCAGTTCAAATGAAATTATAGGCTCGATTTTTGACCACAAAACACATCACGCTGCATCAGGCTTTTAGTTTTATGCGTTTCACACCATATATAATAAAATTACAAGTTAGTTTCCCCCAGAAAGAAAAACAAATCTTATTTCAAATGTTTTGCTATAAATAATTAAGTTAGGATGCTACATGTTAAGTTCGATCTCTTGTTTGATCTACATTTATTTTTTATAATACACACAGAACTTTCCATTACACAGCATTTTTGTTTATGTTTCTTCTTAATTTAATATGTTTATCTTTCCTTGCTATTTGTGTTTTGTTGACTTAATTTCATTTAACAAAACTTCTTTCCGTCTAAAACACGATGATTTATTGCAAATGGGTAAAACTGTTTTCCGTGTGTGTGTGTATTTGATAAAAGTGGCATATACAATAAACTATAGCGATGAGATATGTTTATGATAGATATGCATAGAAACTACGATCGGTGAGATATGCTTGCTGTATTTATTAATGCATTTGATAATTTCATCAATACTTTTTCTAATAATTATTTTCAAAATGTTTTAAATCACTTTGTATGCTTCATGTACTTGGTTAAGGTACCGATAGTTTTTCTTTATTTTTCTTTCTTTGTTTTCTTTCTTTTGTTGCTTTCGAATAGGTTGGAGCATCCTTAAATTCCACTTTGTTAGTTTTTCTTTAACCAAGTAGATTATCACAGGTAAAGCCATTACCAGATAAGACTTCCTGAATCACTGTTGTTATTTAGCATCATTCAAGTAAGTGCTTATCACTCCTAGCGAAATAGTCGCATTCTTTTTTTTTTTTTCTTATCAGTCGTGTACTCATCCTGTAGACATCTAAGAAACTCACTCGTCTGTCTTTTTCATGTAAACATCTTCTTTCTTCATGGTTTAAAATTACAATAGAAAAGAGAAAATACAGTCTTGCGCGTAGCAAAAAGCATAGCACGTAGATGGTACCACATTACGTCATGATTGAAGAAAATGCAGAATGATATACGGATTGATGTATTCCAGAGGTTTTCAACGAGTGAAAATTCATCCTAAGGGGAGTTTTATAGTTTCAGGGGGCTTAGCTCTTGAAGTAATTTTAAGCTATATGGTGGCAATAGATATAAAAGTTTAAGAACTAATGCATCAGAAAGTAAAGATATAGAACGTCTTAAAAATGATTTGTTCAAAAGGGCAGTACTTATTTTCTACTAAAGCGCAGTAGGCGAATGGTAAGAAAAAAAGTACTTCTTTATTATTGTGGATAATCAAAGGGCGTGAACATATGTCGCAAGCCGTCGTCAAATGGCCGATAATCCTGTGATTACTTATAGTCCGCTTATCATCG